>CANXYI011065891.1:0-22445 GCA_948208565.1 Hura crepitans
GATTCATTTCATGCTTAACTAAATGATGCCTCCCATTTGTCAAAATATTAAGACAAGTAGGAAACTTTGAGTGGGATGAGGAATGCCAAAGAGTGTTTGGGGAATTAAGAACCTTTTTTAGTAGTCTTTTCTCTTGAGTTGATTGGTTTAAGAAGAAAAAACTATATTTATATCATTCCACATTTGGAGAGACAATTGCATTAATACTTGTTAGAGAAGATTCAAAGTAGTAAAAGCCAGTGTACTATGCAAGTTAAGTCTTATGAGGAAAAGAGATCCAATCTAACAAAATGGAACAATTATTACAAGCGTTGATGATGAGTTTAAGTAAATTAAGATATTATTTTAAGGTGCACATGATAATAGTTAGAATGATTTATCCTTTGAGAAAAATCTTGAAAAAAAATTAACTAGAAGGAATGATAGCGGAATGAATGAAACTTCAAAGTTACGACATGTGATTTAAACTTAGAACCACTATAAAGACTCAAATCCTCATAGAATTCATTGCCAAATTTATAGGAGATGAGTAAATCCCAAAAATGGTAGGAAAATCAACTAAATGAGAATTATACATAGATGTCGTAGTAGTAGAATAAAAGGCTAGAGCAAGAGTCGTGTTTAATAAGTAACATCAAAATCAAATATGACATAAAGATGTCTTTCAAAGCATCTAATAATGTAGTAGAATACGAAGCATTCATCTTTAGTTTAAAGCTAGCTAAAGAAATTCACTCTGAGAAGCTTGTAATCAAAAGTAACTCACAGTTAATGGTTAATCAAATAGATGGGAATTTTGAAGCTAAGAAGCAAATTATGTCATATTATTTGGTAAAAGCAAAAGAATTTTTGATTAAACTAAGTAAAATCACCACATCATGGAAGATTTAATAGATGCTAAGGGATAAAAATGTAAAAGCAAATAAACTAGCTAAAGTAGTAACAATCGGACCTCCTACAGTTGCAAAAAGAATAATGATTAAAGAAAGCAATAGCCCCATAATAAAGCAAACGGAGGTATTCTAGACATCAGAGCAATCTAACTGGATAGATAGAATCAATCAATATCTAGAACATGGAGAATTACTAAAAAAAGAGAATGAGCCACTAAGGTTTGTTCAAAAAGTAATACAATATTCAATTATAAATAGGCAATTATACAAAAAAAAAAACTAGAATACATTTGTGGCTAAGGTGTATAAAGGCTGAAAAAGGCAATTACACAATATGAGAAGTGCATGAAGGCATTTGTGGTGTCCATACAAGCACCCAAACAATTGTAAGGAAAATATTCCTATCTCGCTACTGTTGGCCCACAATGCATAAAGACATGGAAGATATAATCCAAAGATGCCTGCAATGCTAAATTCATGGAAAGGTTTTGATAAACCATCAACATTTTAGTAGCTAATAAGCATAAGTTGGTTGTTTGACTAATGAGAATGGATATTTTGGGCCCTTTTCTAATAACAAAAAGGTAGACGAGATTCCTAATAGTGGCTTTAGAGCATTTCTTAAAATAGGTAAAAGTAAAATTGGTGGCAACTATAAGGAAAATCAGAGACTTTTCCTAGAGAGAAATTATTTACAGATTCGGACTGCTTAGAATAATAATTGCTAATAATAGTAAACAATTTGATTCAACTATATTTTGAGAATTTTGCCACAACCTTAAAATTCAACTAAGATTCACATCAATGCCTCATCCCTAAACTAATGGAATGACAAAAGTGATAAATAAATCAATCTTAGAAGGTTTAAAAAAGAGGCTACCTAAAGGAAATTGGGTCAAATAGTTGCCAAGTGTTACTTGGGCTTATAGGACAACAGCATGAATAACGACAGAAGGAACTCCATTTTCCCTAACATATGGATCATAGGCTATAAAATAGTTAAAATTAGGTTCCCATCATATAGAATAGAGATGTTCAATGAAGAAGCAAACATAGAGGTGCACAATATGGACCTAGATATGATAAAAGAAAGGCGAGAGTTGGACATGGTTAAAATAAATGCCTATAAACAAAAAATCTCCGAATACTACAACACAAAAGTCAAAGAAATAAAGTTTAAAGTTAAAGATCTGGTACTTAGAAAGGTAGAAATCGGATAAAGCAATACAAGAGTAGGCAAGTTAATGCCTAATTAGGAAGGGCTTTACATGGCCTTACAAAAAGTTGGACAACATATAAATTAAAAACTATTGAGGGGAAAAAAGTTCCAAGGGCATGGAACATTGTCAACCTCAAAAGATATTTTGTATAAAGTACTAGCTTTTTTTGCGTATAGGCCAATCAAGCTATAGATTGCTAATAAATATAAAGGCATAAGATGCTAAAAAGCATTAGATAGTTAGTAGGCCATATAACTTAAGACTATTAAATTTATTTTTGTAAATTTTCAAATTATTTTATAAAGTATGAATTCTTATAAACTTGGCATTAACAAAATAAAACAAAGACTCGGTAAGTGGATATAGTAGCCATAAAATCGAAAGAATACAAAAAAACACAAACATGCATACAAAGGCATTAATAAAAGAGTCATTGAGAAAATCATTGTACAACATAGCTATACTAAAAGCTAAAGGTGCAAACCTTACTATAAGCACAAGTGGAATTATAAAGTGCGCAATCAAAAATTAATCAAATTTTAAAAATGAGTTGCCTAAACGGAATAACGTGGCCAAAAGAAAGTGCAACAAGGGCTAAAACACTTCAAATTTATCTAAGGCGGTAAAAAAAATTTAGTTCTTAAAGAGAAAAGGGCATACATTAAGCTTGAATTTTATGTGTAATGTACAATAACAATTTTATTTTTTTCTTTTATGTCTTGTTTTATCACTTATTTATTATTTAATAATATGTGTCTCGTTTGTTTTATTCACCAAAGCATGTTAATGAAGTGTATTTGTATCGAATATGCTCTTCTAATATGTTTTAATCCTCTTATTCTTTAATATGCACATTATTCATATTTTGGAATTAAGTGAAGTTCGCACGGACTACCCTTCATAAGGAATTAAGTTTGTGCAGACATCTTCTTTCTATGTGCATGCTTATTTGTAGTCCATACAGACCTATTATTATGAGTTGATAATTTAGTTCAGTAATTACCTTAACTTATGTTTATAACACTAAATGATGTATATTCTATTCATGAGCTAATGATTCTTTCATATTTGTGATAATTTAATGTATTTTAAGGTCCTCTTAAACTATTTATTGTAATTCTAACTATTTTATTTAAGTGATCACAAGTTGGTGACTTCTCGAAGGAATGAGGTCCAAATGGACCAAGTGCAACATTTACTAACCGTCTTCACGGACATATGTCAAGGGCTATATGTAGTCTGCATGGACTATCCAATGTAAAAATAGGACTATTTATGTATCTTTTGTTTATTTATTTTGGTTTTGATCTTTTAATCCTCTTTCTTTATTTTGAGATCTAATAGATAGTTTAATCGACATAAAACCTAACCCACAACATGGATTTTTGTACATAATTAGTTGCTACTAAAATAGCTTTGGTTTTCATTTAATGAAACTCATAACAATAATGAATTTTAACAATGGCCAATATCCTAGGGATGGGATTTAAGCAATTACCACCAATTCCTATAGAATTACAAGTTATTATCAGGTCACTAAATAAATAATGAATGACCTGATTTGTGGATGTATAATTTATGTACTTATTCTTTATTGTATAATTCAATTGTCATAGTTTACTATTCCTTGTAAAGTCGATATGTATGATTTTTATATTTTAGCCTTTTACATGATACGGAATTGATAAATGTTTGAATCCAAAGAAATGTATATTATTAAAGTATAAATAAGATCTGATTCTGAACCCTTTCTAAGCAAAAGATCAGTAAGTTTTAGTGTAGAGTCAAGTGGCGACTCCAAACACAACAACCTTATCCTTGGTACATAAATCTACAGTGGTGACTCCATTGGGGACTAAGAATTGAATCTGAAAATGCCTAAATAATATGCATAAGAATTGAATCTGAAAATGCCCAAATAATATTCATTTTAAATATTCTAATTTTTATCTGTCCTATACATTTCATTTTATATAAATTGTGTCCTTTTTACCTTTTATGGTGTTGCAAATCATGAGCCCATTTTCTTTCACGAATAGGGAATTGCTAGCATATCCATCATTCACAAGCCTCATACTTTTAGGTATATTAAACAGTGAACTAATCAGTCACTACTACCCTTGATTAAGAAGACCCATTAAGAGGGACTCCTGCTTGTGGGAGCCATAAGCCTTTTTTACCAAACTGCAAAGCCCATATAGTTAAGCTTAGCAAGTTCCCTTAGATAGTAAGACCTTAAGTATGTACAATTACATTGTGATTATGTTGTGGGATAATTATATTTTACCTTATTTAAAGTGGGGTCGAGCCCATTATGCCTTTTATCTAGAATAAATATAGCCTAATTTCACTTCAAACAAGACTTAAATGGCATGGGCCATTATTCTTGCATACACTTTAAATATGAGACAACATTGGCCTAATTAAGCCCATAATCGTACCTAAACATCCCCTATTGATGCTTAGGTAAGCCCACCTAGGAAGAATTGCTAAGACCACGTGTGTGGGAGTAATAAGGTTGGTAGGTTTATTGCTCGTGTTTGTCCTTGTACACCTTAACATGTATTCTTTTTATTTTTATGTACACATGCATAAAATTGTAAATCAATATTATATCTACTCCATAACGTAAACTTCATGTCCATGTATTTCTTATTTTAATGAAAACTCACACTTTGTAGAAGTAATAAATAAATGTTATTACATACTTATCGATACATATCTCATTCATAACATAAGCTTTTTAATATTCCATACATACATCCATGTAACAACCTAGTACTCATGCATTGTAAACCTACTTTATTTAGATTTAAGTACGCCTCACATTAGCTCATATCATGATAATCATATATATAATGCCACATCATAGGTCACTTGATCTTGAATTCTTATACTTAGAATTATCCCTATATTAGAGTCTTGTAACCTTACTCATGCATTAACTATCCATATAGGCATACCATGCATCCACACATATGCATAGATAATAGCCTGGTAATATGACCACACCTCAACACGTATCATATTTATTTCCTAAACATCATGCATACATAAAGCATTACACATAGTATATTAGGAATCATACACAACACATAGTATATTAGGAATCATACACAATATTAGGCATCATTAGGAATCATGCACAATATTAGGCATCACTAGGAATCATACATAACATTAGGCATCACTAGGAGTCATTCATAACATGCAATATACATAACACACATCAAATACATATAGCTTACACCATCCATGCTTTATACATAGGCCCTTCTCTATACATCAACCAAGCATACATGGTATTTAAGGCACACATGTATTGGCATGCACTATACTAACTCCTAATGTTTTCATTAGTTATACACACATAAATATACACTTAAAATCATCTCTAAAACATGACATGCATCTTGTATTACATATCGTTTTGTATATGTGTACATACATAACATTATCTTATAACTTCACACTTTCTTGCATACTACCTAGGCTTAAGTATGTATCATGCATTCATACAATAACCAAGCACAAATACACTTGCTTCATGCATACACTTGGCAGGCCATACTTAGGCATTACCATGTATCATCTATCCTGTGGACTTCTATATCATTTTACTTAGTGTAGGTGTAACATGAATTCATTCATTAACTTAGTAAGGAAATCTCATCCATATTCGCATGCATTTGCATCGTAGAAGATATGTTATGCAAATTACCTAAGTCTAAGCACATCATGCATATAGTAGAGTCATCACTAAACCTTCAATTTTACACTTACCATCCATGCGTCATACTAAGAGTATAGCATGTATAATTTGAATTATCCCAATCAAGACATGTATAACACCATAATACTTGAAACATGTATCATAACATGTTTTACAAAAATAGTAACCATGCATCATACTAACTATAGGGATTATCCTTGGCTTAGGCTCTTTAAAAGGAAAAGACTTAATTCCTTCTTTCTATAAGTTTTTCACCACCAAAATAGCAATTAGACCTAAGACTAAAGGAGAAAGTAAATTCATAGCAAGAGGCATGATGAACAAAGTAGTGACAACATTGGAATAGAGAATAATGAGATTTATAGATACAATGATCCAAGAGAAACTTGGGCTTATAGCCCAACAACAAGGTACTCTAAAGAATTTAATGGATGTAAACCAAATTAAAGAGGCAAACAATGACTAAGGAACCAAGCTTAGCAAAACCCCCTATAAATTTGCATATTTGAATAACCCCTTGTCAATAATGTTTAAAGAATTGAGGGAGGAAACCTTCTTCAACTATTAATACCCAGACCTTAAACTGCACCACTTCCACCAAACCATTACCACAACTTATATTATACTTATCACTAAAGAATTGGCTACTTGACTAATAACTACAAAGCCCTCCACCTAGATATCCAAGACCTTATGACTATGGTATAATACCTAATCCTAAAGATGACCTATCATAGGACTTTACAACCATTCCTCAATTCTTTGAAAGCAAGGTTCTCTCTTTCTAACTTTTGGTCTACCATCTAGGCCTAATGATGTCCAACTATAAGATTGCATCAATCAAGGATATGGAAAGATTTAATAAGGATAGGATAAAAAGTCTTTGTTTTCTTTCCTAATTATTTCTCTTATTTTGTTGGAACAATTAGAGTTTAATAAAACATAGTGTTGCTTTATATTTTTTTGTAAGCATTGTTCTTCATCACATTCATTGCATAGCATGGTAATCTTAAAAGTGAGTTAAGAGAGCTCAAAATTAAAAAAATATCAGCCTAATCCACATGGACTATCACTAGTAGTCTGTAACTGTCTAAAGAATGGCTTGCCACTACGCATGATTCTAAAGCTCAAGACTTGATCTTTCTTTGTAAGGCATGAGAAATATCCCTGAAGGCTAGGTAATAGCTAAAAATAGAATAAAAATGAATCAAAGGGCAATTAAAACTAAATGAATGCTCAAGAAAAATCATCTTGTACACCTACTTATTGAAATCTAAAAAAATCCAAGAATGCTCTTCATCAATCCTAAAAAAAAGTTATGTAATTTAATCATTCTCTTTAATCTTAAAAACTCATGGGAACCATTTTAAACATCTTGAAATTTCTTCTGGTTCTTTTTCACTCAAAAGTCTAAATTCAGTAGGCTCTAAAAAAAAAAAATCCAATTGGAGAAAGGCCACTAAAGAAAACTCATTTTAAGCCTCAAACAACTGATCATTTTCATAGTTTCCCTCATTCACAAAAATGATTCTCGAGCCTAAACAAAAGTTAGGGAAAATAAGAGAAAAAATTTAGCGAGAAAATCTTTAGACTAGTTAATAATAAAGACATCATCAATGAAGTACTTGAAAAGGTTAGAAGGATAAACATTTAAAATGCAGTTGAAGCCCTCAAATTCAAAATACTGAGGGGTAGACAATTAGCACTCACACAAGTTATCAATTGATTTGTGAAACCCACTTAAACTCTTCACAACATATGCTTTAAAGCCATAACATTTTAAGTTATCCTCCTGAAGAACTCTATACACTTCAGGCTATACTGAGGAGAATTTTATGAACTTTAAGCCATGTCAAAACTACAAGCTTAGATCCCACATTATGAGTTTGAAGCATGAAAATATGGATAAGTTGAATTCAAAAAAAGATTCACTAGCCTAAAAACTTGTAAGGGAGGCCTAGGCAAAAATTAGAGCATACTTGTTAGATCAAAAATCCAAAAAGGGAAGTCTAGGTAAAAATTACAAATCGAGAGAAACTATTTAGTTGGAAAATTTTTAGACCAACTAATAATAAGGGTACCATCTTGCGCAATATCATCATTCGGTTAATGTAATTTGTCATTCTCTGGCACATCTTCTACCCAACAAGTAAATGTTCTACTTAAATCCTAAGTTTCGCCACATTTTTGGAACATTTTGCTCAACTTACTTCTCTCCACCTTTATGGCACATTTCACTCCTTAGCCTTCTTAGCACCCTAATTTAATCTACTTCTCCACTCTCTAGCCTTCTCATCACCCTACTTCTCTACAATTTCACTTTCACATCACACCAACCTAACCCACTTCTCTACACCTTCACTTCTTAACCTTTACATCACTCTAACCTAACCTACTTCTCCACACCTTCATTTTCACTTGAGTTATTCCTATGACAAGTTTAAGGGAAGTACGATCTTAATAGCAAAGCCTCATGTCCAAACATGCATTAGATTCATTCGAGGGAAACATACATTTGCTTATACCTTTGTATTTGCAAGCATTTAGAAAGTTAAACACACACATGTATTAATGTTAGCACATTTATTCGTCTAGGAAAAAATACATTCATCATTCATAAAGGAAAAGATACATTTGAGATTCATCATTCCTTCATGCAAGTATTCATTTAATTACTAAATTCCCTTATTTAGAGAAATTATGAACCAATATACATATCATTCAATCACTAGTATCACTAAACTAATCAAACTTTTTTTACCCATATCCATTCAGTAGGCATGCAGTTCATAGAAATGTATCAGTTTATTCATGATACACACGTTCATATCCATTCACTAAAGTAAGCTTATTCACAATACAAACATGCATACACACATCTGTTCATTCAAAAACTTTAATTCATTAAGTTGCATAATTAATACCGCATTTGTTAGTGATTGTTCACTTATTAGCTCATTTATAATGCATTAGTTCATTCACATCTATTTAGTATGCATAAACATGTATTAGCTTAAACATGTATGCATTATCATTAGCACATGCATCATTCGACATGAACATCTTACTTAAGCATCTATTATATAGCTCAGGTATACAAAGGACATGTAACATGCATATACACATCTAGATAGGATCTATCATCTAGGATAGAGTTAAATTCATTTAGAGAGAACTAGGCATAAGCATACCGATTAGATTGCCAAACATGTAGGGCACCACATTCAAGTTAGCTCACCCATTAGTCCCTGATTCAACTCACATGTATACTTCTCTTTCACATATTAGTAACATAGTTCATACACACAAAATGCACATTCATAGACATTTAGAAGAAAATTAAGTACACACATGCATTGGTACATTCACATAGAGAAAAACTAGGTAATAAGCAATCACATACACTTATCACTTCCATACATTCAATGCATTCATTCAACTCCTACTCTAATTGCATATTACACATGCATCTAGATAGATATAAGCCTTTAACTCATATGTTAATCATGCAATCATGTCACACATTCTATAAGAACATACATATTAACATACACACGCTCCAAGGCATATAGCATACATACATTGGTCACACTATTAGTTAATCATCGATACACATACAGCTTCTATAGTCATCCATCACAAATACCCAAACATAACATGAATAAATATAACATGCACATTCACACATGCACGACCATACATATATGCATTTGACACCTTGCATGTAATTAGGGCTTCGTAACCATTAACACGTTTAGCACATACAACACACATGCACATAAACACACATAATGTCAGACACATACATGCACAAATATTATGTCCTTAACACCAGATATGTTTCAGACCATTTTTCAACTTTTTGCACTTACCACTAAATTCAGTTCAGTCCATAGTCTTAGTTTTCTTAGACTCATCATCAGATTCGATTTGGTCCACACTCTTAGCCTTTATGGACTCATCATTAAATTCGATTCAGTCTATATTCTCAGCCTTTTCAAAATCATCACTAGATTTGGTTCAATCCACACTCTCAACTTCTTCAGACTCATCACCAAATTTAGTTTAGTCCACATTCTCAGCTTCTTTAGACTCATCACTAAATTCGATTTGATCCATACTCTTAGCTTCTTCAAACTCATCACTAGATTTGATTTAATTCACACTCTCAATTATTTTAGACCTTTCACTAGATTTGGTTCAATCTAGTCTTAACTTTTTAGACTTATCACTAGATTTAATTCGATGTACTGTCACCTTTTTAGACTTATCATCGGATTTGGTTCGGTTTACTTTTAGCTTTTTCGAACTCATCACCAGGTTTAGTTTGGTTCACACTCTTAACTTTTTAAATTCATCACTAGATTTAGTTAAGTCCATCTATGAGTTACAAGTAAGGACGTGTTCGAATTTAATGTATCTTTGGTTAAATTTAGGGCAAGCGCCATTCATATATTATTTTGCCTTTTCTTTAAACTTAATTTTTTTTCACTTGAGGGCACGTAATTATTCATATTTAGTGTAGCTTACTTTTAGACTTAATCTTTAGTTATCTAATTTTTTTTCAAAGCAAGATGAGTTCAAATGTAATTAGATTTTCACTTCACTTGAGGATGAGCAGCACCTATATTAGGTGTAATTTATCTTCATAATATTAATATTTTTTGAAGGGAAGATACAACTCAAGTCTAGCAAGTTTTGGCTTCGTTCAAAAGTAGTCATTTATATTTGGTGTAGCTTCGCACCAAGTAAATATCTCAAACTTAGTTACATTGATATGCATTGTTACTTTCTCATTTCATAGCACATACCAATGGAGGCAACTGTAAGCACTTGAGTTTTGGGCCTATGATAATAGCCAGAGATAGGCCCAAGGAATAAAATAAGTAACCTAAAACACTTGTCCACACGGACCATTAGGGTGTAAGTTTGCTCAAACTTATTATCTCAAGTTTTGTATAGACTAACAAAAAGCTACTCCAAAGAAATAGAGCCCATAGCCCATGGTTTGCCAGGACAACCAAAGCCTAGGTTCGTATAGACCTATGAAACCAAACCCTAGTTTGTATAGAACTTGTTTCGAAAAGCTTCCAAATTTTAAATATTACTAGGTAGACACTAATTCCTAAAACAATTTGAACTCCCTTCTATCTGGATAGGTGAATCTCCTCAAGACCTTATAAATACCCTATTTATCCTTATGAGAGAGAAATTAAAAATAACAAGAAATCTCTATGAGGAAATTACTTTACTAGTTCTGAAGCCCTTACTAAATATTTATTTTCTTTTGAAAACCATAACCTTTTATCTTATTGCTTAAAGCTTTTATCAAGGTAAAATCTAAGGCCTCCTTCTCATTCTTTTCATTCTTTAACTGAGGATCTTCTATGACTAATTGACATGTAAGGTGATTTTGTGTAACCCCCACATTAATTATAAGAGTAGGTTAATGTTTGTACATGGTTTTCTATATGTTTGTATTGTTAAAGAAATAAATGAAATTCTATAATCATTGTCTAATTCACATGGACCTTCCTTCTTAAGAAGTGAAGTCCACACAGACACTATTTTAAGTTTAAGATTATATTATTTAGTTCATTTAGACTTATGTACAATAACAGTTTTATTTTTGTCTTTTATATCTTGTTCTAACCCTTACTTAATATTCAATAATATATGTCTCATCTGTTCTATTCACTAAAGCATGTTAATGAAGTATATTTGTATCGAATATGCTTTTCTAATATGTTTCGATCCTGTTGTTCTTCAATATGCACATTATTTATATTATGAAATTAAGTGTAAGTCTACACGGACTACCTTTCACTGGGAATTAAGTCTGCACAGATGTTTTCTTTCTATGTGCATGCTTATTTATGCTCCATACAAACCTATTACTATAAGTTGATGATTTAGTTCAATAATTATCTTGACGTATGTTTACAACACTAAATGATATATATTTTGTTCATGAGCTCATGATTCTTTCATATTTGTGATAATTTAGTATGTTCTAAGGTCATTTTGGACCATTTATTGTAATTCTAACCATTCTATTTGAGTGATCACAAATTGGTGATTTCTAAAAGGAATGAGGTCTAGATTGACCAAATGCAGCATTTACCAACTGCTTGCATGAACATATGTCAAGGACCGTATGTCGTACACACAGACTAGTCGACATAAAAACGAGACTATTTTTGTATCTTTTTTTATTTATTTTGGTTTTGATCCTTTTAATCTTTTTCTTTATTTTGAGATATAATAGGTAGTCTAATCAACTCGTTTTGCACATGAAACCTAACCTCACAATATGAATTTTTATACATAATTAATTAGTATTTTCCTAATAAAATAGCTTTATTTTTTAATTAATAAAACTCACAATAAAAATGTATTTTAATAATGGCAAATCTCCTAGAGATAGAAATTAGGCAATTATCACTAATTCATGTGGATTACGAGTAATTGTTAAGTCACTAAACAAATAATGAATGACCCAATTTACAGATGTATAATTTATGTACTTATTCTTTATTGTATAATTCAATTGTCACAATTTACTATTCCTTGTAAAGTCAATATATATCAGTTTTATTATTTTGGCCTCTTACATGATATGGGATTAATAAATATTAGAATATAAAGAAAGGTATATTATTAAGGCATAAATAAGATCTAATTTTGAAACCTTTTTAGGAAAAAGATCAGTAGTGGTGTAAAGCTAGGTGGCAACTCCAAACATAACCACCTTATCTCTAGTACATAAACTACAACAATAAAAAGAAACTCACTTGAAATTGAAGGCAAAATTTGGCCTTTATGGGGATAAACATAAGAAAAAGTAAGCTCGACAGAAAAGAGGAAAATTTTTACACTATTTAACAAAGTAACTTTATCAGGTTTGACATAAGCATGTTGTGACACATAATCTTTCACATGAATAACTCTCTCTATTTGGTAAAAAGGAAAATTCCCATCATTTTTTTAACTTAAAAAATAAGAGTTTCTCTTTCTAACCTTTAATAGAAGTATTCAAGTCAAACAACAAACTTTTGGTTTAGGTAATAAAATTTAAAAAGCATTTATCAACTTCATAAGAAAGGTAAATAAAGCAACTAAACAACTCTAATGAAGGAGAGATATGAAATTAGGCATATATAGCTTAAAAGCAAGCCAAAATAGTATAACCATTGGGATAAAACCAGTTTGAGGCAAAGTTGTATGATTTCATTATAGTCATTTAGAAAGGATAGAAAGGGAGTTGAATACCACATTCAAAATATGACTTGGTAAGCATACTAAAATCATTGAAAAACCCATCGATGAAAAGGATATTAAATGATACTTTAATAATAATAAATTAATAGAAATATCATAACAGTTCCTAAATTAGGGAAGGGAATCTATCATAGTTTGAGAATGTACTATACAAATAAGGGTAATATAGAAGCAAGAATTAAAGATTGAAATGTAATAGTCCTCAGTTTTTAATAATTGAGGCTTGAGGTCAAAGTTCAAATGACTGAGTAGATTTGAAGGATCCTAATGAGGATTATGATAATTCTTTACTTTAGGATTCAATATCAATAGGCTGCTTACCAAAGGAAGCCATTAATTTTGTTATTAACTTAAAATCAAGAAAGAAATGAACTTACTCAGTGAAACAAAAGTAGTGTGAGAAAATGTTAAAGGTTACTTAAAAACCTCTAGAAAATAAGCTTTTATAAGTTGAAAATGGGTTACAATAGTCATAAGGAAGCTAAAATATCATCTCTAGTACGTAAATGATAACTATCAGCATTAAATAAGCCAAGAATAGCCTTTTGATAGCTAATCTTCTAATCGAACAAGTGAGGGAGCAAATAATAATACAAAAACTTGAGATCTACTTATAATAGGATTCCTATTCAGATAAGGAGTAGAAAAGATAAATGTTTGACCAAAAAAAGGAATTAATATCTTAAATAAACAAGATAAGTCCTACTAAGATTAAAATAGTTTCCATGATAATAGGTGTAAAGACCTATATAAAGGGTAAAATCCCAAACTATCAAATATGCAATCTAAAATGATTATTAAGAGTCTCTACTGTTGACAGTCACCCAACTAACTTAAATATTAGAGTGCTCATCCTAAGAGAATAAGGGCTAGTTCTCATATGTTTTATAGAGCATTTGCAATTTCTTTTCCCAATTGATATTCGATAAATCGTATGGACAATCATCCTTAAGAACTTATAGTAATTCAATAATCATCAACTTGCATAACTAGTTTTCATATAAGCAAATTTTAGTTAGAATTTTATTATAAACACTTTAAATGTAATTATCAAATAATATCTCAATGTAGCACATAAAATGGTTATAAAATTATAAAATTTATGGTTGTTGAATCCACCAAAGCTATATTTTCCTAATTCAATTCAATTTAAATTGTAAATAGTAGGGGTGAAAATGGAATGGTTAACCAATCCATATTTTATTTTTAAGTCTAGTCTATATTTACCGATTTTTCAAAATTAAAAATCGTAACTAACCTATTAGTGATTAGTTAACCACTAATTGGTTAACCATTAATTTGATCAATTAATCACTAAATTTTGGTTAACCATAAGAAAAAATTAACAAATAATAATTTATCATGTATTTAGTTATGAAACTTAAAAAAAAAAAAGCATCCATTGTTCCAAAACATAAATATAAATATCCACAAGTTACACACTACTCTAAGTCTTAAAAAAATAAAAAAAGGTATAAGCCATTAATATCCATACAATATAATTAAAACTTTATCCATAGCTTATTCATCAACACTAATGAGAGGATGGTCATTAGTAATACAAAATGACTCCACAAAAAATAAGAAAAAAATTCAATTTAAAATTTAATATATAAACATAAATAGTAAACTTAGAAAGATAAGTGAATTTGTACCTATTTTAATTTATTTTTCTTCCATAACATGGCTAATAAAAACACATTCACTTGAATTTCTCATTTAATATTGCCCACAAATTACCTTATATACCTAAGTTTAAGATTAAGATGGTAATTTCATAAAAATAAGGGGTAAAATTACACTTAAGGACTTAATATATGTTAAATTAGAAATAAGAATGATTAATTATTAACCATATAATTAAACCAAGTCCAAATCCATTAACCATAAATTTATAAATTAAAACCAAGTTTAAGTCTAATTAAACTCATTAACTACATTTTTAGATTGCGACTCAGTTTGAATTTATGGTTAACCAAGTCCACAATTTTCTTTGTTTAGCCCTAGTAAATAGTAAATAGTAGGGTTGAATCTGTAGAAAATAATTAAAAACTCTATTCTTTTTAAAACTAAAAAAACTTCAAAAATAAAAGGGAAGGGAATTTTTTCAACTAATAAAGAAGTAGAAAAAAAATGATAATTAAATGAAATACTAGATAATCAAATTAAATGAGTTACAATTAAAGATTTTTCTTAGTTAAATATTCTTCATCTATTCACGGATAAAAGATCAAATTCTAATCTCCATGATAAATCGATTATGATTATTAATTTGCTTTACCAATATGTTTCTTCTTAATTCAACAACTAAAATAAGCTCTTTAGTTATTTTCTATTTAACAAATAACCTTAACTTTGCTCATAGAGTTCAACTTTTCAAATGCATTAAAATTTAAAGAAACTACTAACTTTAATTATCAAATACACAAGCACAATTTATTCAAATCAGATCATCTATTTTCTTACCATAAATCGAAAGCCTAGTTATAATCAATTTACAAATTACCAAATTTATCAACCTTATTAAATGATTACGAATCCAACTTAGTTGATTGGTGTTGTATTGCTTTGTTAACTGAGCAATAGGCCCTATCACATCAATAAACCAAATAATAATTATAAAGAATTATAGGAAATAAATAAATACTATGAAGATGAAGTAAAATAAACTTAAGTTTAGATTTTATAGCTCAAGTTGAATATAGAATCTTGATAATCCTTAGCTAGAAATTAAGAATTTAGTTGGACATAATTGAAGTAGAGAATTCTTTAATAAAATAGAACTGAAAATTGGAAAAACATTTTTTTAAGGATACGATCCCTAAATATATGGATAAGTTCTAGCTAAAGAGTAAATAAAAATAAAAATAGGAATATAAAGATAAGGAAAAAAATTGTAATTTTGATTTTTCTATCCTAATTAGGCACATTAATTGTGTATAAAATTAAGTCTAAATTAGTTCAAGGACAATTGTCAAAAATAGACATTGAAGACTCTTTTACTACACATCCTGAGATCACTAAGCCGTACTAAGACTTAGATAAAATTCTAGCTCTACATCTCTGTTGTATTCTCTTCTTTCTTGGCAACAACTTAGCCCTACCAATATTACTAAGATGAATCCCAAATCTTCTTATATTTATTATCACTACACCATAACCATAAAATCTAATAAATAGCCTATTCACATAACAAATTTTCCAAATTAAACACCAATTTTATAAGAAAAATTAAACATATTATGCATATTAACAAATCCCCCCACACTTAGCTCACACTCCTTAAGCATGAAATGAACAAAGACCAAATGATCATTTTACATATTTTATTTCACTTCCACATCACCAATCATTAATGAGTTAACTTAAATGGATATAATAGAGATAATATTATACAATATATTATCATAGTTTCACACAAATGCATAATTACTTTTTATAGACTTTCAAATATAGGAATATATGGGCTTGAGCAACTTTTTAGAACACACAAATAGAGGGACTTGAGCAGTTTTTAGAAGACCAAATTTGCCAAGATATAGAATTCACACAATTTTCATGCAAGAGAATTGGAGAAACAAAGGAGCCCTCCTATTTTCTCTCTTTTTTTAAACAAAATAAAATAGAGAGAAGTTAT
This sequence comes from Hura crepitans, assembly GCA_948208565.1. Taxonomy (NCBI): domain Eukaryota; kingdom Viridiplantae; phylum Streptophyta; class Magnoliopsida; order Malpighiales; family Euphorbiaceae; genus Hura; species Hura crepitans. Next base: position 16,765 of record CANXYI011065891.1, read on the forward strand.
ATGCATTATAAATATTTTTTTCTCCCTTTATTGTTTTTAGAGGTTTCATATGTATTATCGCTATTTTTTCCTCCTAAATAATTATTCCTCACAATGTGCGTTATTACACTTATTGGATAGCATCTTACAGTTTCCACACATAGTCACACACTTAAATATACATCTTAACAAATTTTACAAGTTTGTACAATGTTAGAGATTAATTAAGATCAAGTAATAATCAATTTCATCATTTAATTCAAGTTAATTACCTTTATGTTCAAAAGACTATTAAAAGTGATCATATATTGTGTGAAAGGTAAGAAAAAAATTATATCGTATTATGTCAACTAACCTAACTCATAAATCAAGGTCAGCTAAAATGATTAAGGAGAAGTAAAATTTGCACTTTAGTTGTTACCATAGTATGTACTAAACAAATGAACTAAGTAACCAAATTTTAGGTGCAATAATAATTAATTTGGCAATAAATATAACACATCAAGACTTGTAAATAACAAGTATTGATTAAAAGAAAACCCTTCCAATCCCTTTTATATTTATTAACCACATTGCCCTCAATGTGCCTAGTAACAAAAAAAAAAAAAAGAAAAAAATAAGAATAAAGAAAAAGGAAACAAAAAAAACTCCCCTGAGGATTGATAAAGGGTTTCTAAATTGTGTTTATTCTTCATGGATTTAGGGGTTGTAGGTATTAAAACAACTTGTGTTAGAAGAAAGCTATGTGGAATGCTCAATTCTAGTGACCTACCTCGACAAGGCGTCCATCTTATTATCAAAAGCTCCTAATTTAGCTTCAATAGCTGATGCTGGAATAACAGATAGTCTAAAGTAATCAAAATCATAGAAAACCCATTAGTCCCTTGGTGTAATAGGTCCTATAAGATTAAACAAAATCTCACTATCTTTATCTGCCTAAAGTAAATCCATGTTATAAAGACACTTCAGATCAAGTGGTAATATATCATAAGCCATATACAAATTATTATTATTTAGATCAAATATGCCCTCACTAACAACTAAACATATGATATAGGAACTTAATATCAAAGACCTTTTGAAAGTGAGCTCATTTGTAAAAGATCTAGCAAATTAGATACCAAGTTAACCTTTTTACCATTGAACATACACCACAGGAAATACAACTCAACTTTAGATAGAATACCTAAATTATCTTTCCTACTAGAAAATGAGAATGCCAAGAACCCATTAATATATTTCAAAGTCATACTTTGCATTAAATGATCCTTAAACTTGCTCAGACAAAAATTCTATGCATCATCCCTAGTCAACATTCTATACACAATAGTCGTATCAAAGTCCTCATAAAAATCACATAGGCTATTCCTATATTTTGCTATCTTAGCATACTCTTATTTATAAAACCCATGGAATGATTGAAATCAGTAATAGATAAATTGAAGTGTTTTCCTAATATCCTAAAATTAATCATATCGGGAGAACATATGTGAAAATTCTCTAATTTATTAAAATTAAAAGTTATGTTAGAACTCTTAAACTAGCTTAATGTAAGTAAGACTGGAACACTCGAAAGAAAATCCTAATACTTAATTATTGAATATAATTAGGTGATTAGGAATAAAAAAAAAGGTGAACAATTAACTATGTAGGGATTAATTTAAAAAGGATTAAGGAGTTGTTAAATGAACATTTAATTAAACTAAAGTTAGAAAAGGGAGATTATAAGATGAACATCAAAATGAAATCATAAAGAGATGAAAATAGATTTAATTAAAGGATTAAAAAAAAGAAAAAGAATGGATTTAACTTGAAATTTTCCTACAAAACCGATTTACACCCTTTCATTTTTGCTTTCTTTCTTTCCGTCAGGATCAAAGAACAAAAAGAAAAAAAGAAAAGAGAGAGACAGAAGAGTATGACAATAAGAGGAAGTAAGAGAAAAACCAAATATTGATGAAAGATTCCATGAGCTGATTTCATGTTGCAAATAACAAATTCATGTGGAAGAAGAATCAACTGAGAAGGAAATTCATCAATTACAGCAAATAGTAAGTGAAAGAGGGAAGTAAACAAAAGAAATTAAATTTAGGTGTAATTTTATCTTTACTTAAGGAGAATTTAATTCAATTGACATGTAAAGGGATTAAAACCAATAAAGAGGAAGGAGCTACTGCTTAGAAGGAAAGAGCAGAGTTTCAACAAAGCCAAATCTCCAACGGCAAGTGCAAAATAAGCCTGCTGTCAATAGATAAGCCTTTTTCAAGTATTCTTTAAGTTCTTTTTCTACTGAAATTGAATGTCGAGTATCTTGAAAGTGGTTTGTTTAAGTAGGGAAATGCCATTAGTGTTGAATTGGAACGAAATAAGGCTAGAGAGGTTGCTAAAATCTATTGAAAGGCAGTAAAAAATAACTAAAATGGGATAATAAATGAGACTTTTCGAAAATAAAAGGGAATTCTTTAAAATAATAGTCCAATTTGGGAATAATAGAATTAATTGACTTAAATTTCAATAGAAATCAAGGTTAGTAATTAGTCTAAATGAATTAAAAGAGGAAAAAAGGCTCATGATTATAGAGCGAAATCTACGGCATTTGCTGCAATTTGGCGATTGCACCAAAACTAGCAGGATAAGGAGTTTTTTTAGTTTCTTATAAATGTCTAATTATTAAACTATCATTATTCCACCTAAACCTAAAAAGATGTTAGAAGAGGAGGAAAGGATAAAGAAAAGGGGAAAAATGTAAAAACAACTTATGCAGAATTGGACAATAGCCTTGGCTCAAACTATTGTGCGAATTTGAATGTTTAGAATGATAAATCAATAATTTACTTATACATGTTAAATTGGAGCACAATAAAGGACATTAAAATGTTCAAATGTATATATTCACAAATAAAGAGAAGCGAAATGAATTAAATTAGGGTTAAGTTCTTTAGTTTTGACTATGGAAGCTTACTGTCAATAGGCTTAATGATGTTAAAGTTTTTCACTTCTTTTTATATAACATGATTGCATAAGGAGGCATATAAATGAAGGTTATTTCATAAGTATTAAAAAGTAGCCAAATGCATTATAGATACCCATTTTAGTTTGAGTTAAATAAATAATATTAAAAATAAAGTTTAATTACAATTAATCAATATAATTAATATTTAAGTCATGTTATAAGATAACTTTCCACTTCATTTATATTGGAAAAATGAGAATTACTATGATGATATTATCATTTATATAAAGTATGCATAAAATATTATCATCAATACTATTATAATAGTTATTGTTTATGAGTGATTATTATCCATCATTGTTAAAAGAAAATTATTATTATTTGCAAGGATTTATTATTATTATTATTATTATTGTTGTTGTTGTTGTTGTTGTTGTTGTTGTTGTTGTTGTTGTTGTTATTGTTATTGTTGTTGTTGTGTTGAAGGTGATCATATAAAGTTACATAATTATACCTAATTATCATTATGTAAATAATGACTTAAATAAAACAATTAAAGTATAGCCAAAATAATGAAATAAAAATGATGAGTGAAATTAATTAAATTTAATCCTAATGAATTCAAAATATAAAAATAAAATTATAATTAATAATAAATAAAATACAATTAAGAATATAAAATACAGAGTGAAAAAAATGGGGGGAAGGTGAGATAACTATTGGGTTTGAGCTGCCTAAACCCAACAATCCAACTCAATAGCCTAATAGCCCAATAGCCTAACATTTACTGCCACTTTCATAATTTAGCTAAGAAAGACAATAGGGGATCTAACAAAAAAAAAATAGACCCATTGCCATCTACCTCCTAAAAAAGCAAGAAAATATCTTCTCTTGTAGCAAATAGACTGAGTTAGAGGCTATTATAACAGTAAAATGAATAGTGTGGAGGAATGGTTATATAAAGAGCAATAGGGAGCATTATGAAGGAGAGGAGAAAAAAAAAGACACCAAAACAAAAAAAAATGGAGTGCTAAAGAATAGAAAAGAGAAAAGAAAGTGGTAGTAAAAAAGAAAGAAGAAGTAATAGCCAATAAGCAAAGGAAGATACATCCTTTTCAACAAGATTCAAGCAGCAAAACATAAGGTAGTATCCCTAATCCTAGATGATTTCACTCTGATATTTTGAACTCAAAAATTAATTTTCAAATATTAGAGGAGGTCAATCTTTGATATACTTAATCATCCCATTTATATATGCTTGTTACCAAGAAATCAATCTCTATATGCATCATAGAAGTCAAGTATGATTTTTATGATGTATAGAGAAGGTCAGTAATGATCTAGAGGTTTCAAGATTGTGATATGCTAAATCTGATATACTTAGGTAGAACGCTATTAAAATAGGATAAATTTTTATCCTCAAATCAATGCTTATACATGTTATTACTCTAGATCAACATAAATATTCACCCTAATCCTAAAATAGGTAACTATTTACTTTTTTAGTAACAAAATTAGTTTGTAAAATATTTAATTGGGTATCAAACCATACCCTTTTTAGCATCTGACGATAGAATGCTAAAAATGGCATGATATAATCATAGGCTGCCTACATTTCCAGCCAACTTTGCTGAAAATAGGTAACCTATGAGCTACCAGCATATCAAATAATTTCTAGTAAATAAGCAATAAAAGTTGCCAAACACTTAAGGACATAATAAAATATTTAAGTCAACTTAGATTAATAGATTCTTTTAGCCCCAATCATCACAAGACATAAAATATGGTTTTAGAAATCTAGGATTAAAAAAAATAGAAAAGATGAAATTTAAGGAAAATAAAGGGTTCTCAAAAAATTAATTAGTAATTTTTCAAAACATAAGAGAAAAATGTAGTAGAAAAAGTTAGAATAATGAAAACGGGGCTTAAGTATCTACTCTCATCAATCAAAAAATGGAACTGAAAAATAAAGTATGATATAAAAAGATAAAGAAAGAATATTTCTTTTGTAAATATGAATGTAAAGAATGTGTAGGTGGACTTATAAATGCTAAACAAAAGCAAATAAGCAAGCACAAGCAAGTAAATCCTAGGTACTTTCTACTAGCATGCATGTCCCAAATGTATAGCATACTTAAAACCAAAATGTATAAATAGGAAGAGAGAAAGAACTTAGCACATGTCAAATGAATAGAATTAAGAAGCTTGGTGATACCCAATTCCTTTCACTTAATATGAAAGTTGAGAACCAAACTTGTATGTAAAGACATAAATTTTATAAAGGCTGTTAAAACATTCAAACCAATAGAAATAGAAACAAATAATACAACTTTGAAAAATTTTTAAGCACAATAGAAGATTTTAAAGGGGAAGACTAACATATAAAGAGATATTTGATTAGCCATAAAAATAAATCACAACAAATTATCTACCTGCCTAAATAAAAAAATTATTTTTAGGTAGCTATTAAAATAAGTTTCAATATAAGTCAGTTCATTAGATTATATAGGGTCAGCAAAGGTATAGCAATAAAAGACTTAAATAAAATTTAAGGCAACAAGTTTTATAGTTCAAAAAAAATAATATTATATTTTTAGTATTGGAAGACATATATTAATCACAAACTCACATACAAATATGTCCTAAACCCTCACTGATTAATATGAATAAACCAAAATCGTTATATTTAAATAAAATTGAAATTATTTTCTTAGTGTAGACATAAAAGGGGGGGGGGGGGGGGGGGGGG
>CANXYI011066022.1:0-14826 GCA_948208565.1 Hura crepitans
GAATTACTAGAACTACTACATACACCAAGAAAATGATCTGCCGTCAGCTAAAAACTAAGGGAGAGTAAAAAGTTTGGGGAAGACCGCATAAGGGAAACTGATAGGTATTTCAAATACCAATACTGCATCAAGCAATTTATATTGAACGAAGAGAGAATTTACCACTTTGTCACGTTCTTCAATCTCATTTTTCCCGGCTTCCACTTCTAATTCACAGGCTTCTCTCCATCTACCAACCTCTGCTTCAGTCTCTTTTATTTCCATTAGGAGTTCCTCTACCTTTTGATGATAAGATAGAAAATGAGATCAGACAAAAGCATGATTCAAAAATGCAGAAGAGCGTCCAACAGAAGATTACATTTTGAGCTAACACCCTCTCTCTATCTTCCAACTCCTTTATGTACAGTATGTTATCTGCAATTTGACGAACTTGTTTCTCTGTTAGAGTCTGTAATCTCTCATTATCTGACCTGGCATCAATACACAATGAATAATCAAAGCCAAGTCAGCAAAACAAGACGTGTTTATTCATGGAAGCCTAAGGTTATAGAATCCCATGATTTTTATACCCCTGCTCCCCCTCACTGCCCTACCTAAAATTGAATCACGTATCATTCCTTACTCTTCCTTGATGTTCCTATTATTAACAATTTTTTTGCACACCTTCTCACATAAGTTAGATTTTCTTTTTATGCCGAAGCTAAAACCCAATTGGTAACAGATTACCTTGACTCTTCCAGAGATCTCCTCAGTTGAGTAATTTCAAGTCGTAAATTCTTCATTATTCTCTCTACAGTTGAGGCCTGCCAAAGCATTGAAAAACCAAATGTAAGAAGAATGTTCTCTAAATCATTTGTCCATAGGTGATAAAGAATTATTAGTGATAGTCCATGCAGGCACAGCCAGAAAACATTAATTCATCTGTTTAATTCATGCCAAAAACTTCAGCAAAAGCTTTCTATGTTTGTCAATGTTACACATTTATCGCCAAACACTTTAAAGTGAAAAAAAATAATAAATAAACTATTAGAAAGCAGCCACATTACATGTACTCTATGCTGTTAATGCTTTAGAAAAACATAAGCAAGGCAGGAATATTGTGCTTTATGCATTATTCAAAATTTAGTTTTATTAGGATAAAATTTCTAAAAGATGGTCAGAGATGTGCCTAATCATAATACAACTGCATGTCTCATATGCACAACTTTTTCACCAATTTATATCATTAAAAATTCTACATAAATCGGGATCAATTACCAAAAATAGTCCTCTTAGTGTTCTAGAACTTAATTTTCCAGCTGTGCTTGAGTACAGATGAGAAAGTTTCAAAAGGTGCAGTACATGTTTCGAAGAGAATCTTGAGAATCGTGATTAGGATTCGGGTGTCTTTGCAGCATAATTTAAACACCAATTCCCATGGTAATGAGGCGTAACTATCTAAAACATGTCTATTCCCATTGAATTTGAAATTTCAGTAACAATTGTTCTTACATATTTGGGGGAAATGGAGCAAATGAGCAAAGTCAACTTCAAAATTTAGGCTTGGAGTAGGCATGATCATACATACCAGGCTAACAACCTCCTCTTCACATTCGCTGCTATCTGATTTATTACTGGCAGTCGTGCTAGCCGGAGTTGCGGCCGTGCTAGCTCCTGAACCCTCCACTGGTTGCTCAGTACTCCCACTTCCCATCATGAACCCAAATCCAACTCTCTGCAATCCCCGTTCTGCAATCTGCAACAAAGCCACTCTCTTCTGCTCATTCGTCCCTTTCAACTTATTCAAACTCTTCTCTGCTGCCTCCTTCTCCAACAAAGCAACCCTTAGCAAACTATTTATATCCCGATTCTCCTCAGTCAGACTCACTATACTGTTCTCCAATTCCCTTTTCTCGTTCGTCCTCTTCTCTTTAAATTCATTCACTTTTGCTTTTGCGTCACTAGCTAGCCTTGCAATTGGGGAAAATTCTTCCCACATTTCATTTGATTCATTGCCGAATTCCAGTTTAACACTTCCTTCGTCATTAGTTACCCTCTCAATCACTTTCTCATCATCTAAACACTCTATTAATTCCACTAAACAACCCTTCACTGGCCGAGTACAATCCAAAATCTTCATAAAGAAGCCAATTTTCCCTTCTGCCTCCTTTATCTCTGACTCCAATTTTTCGGTTCTCTCCATGGCAAACTCAAGTTCTTTTTCGAGTTCTTTTCTCCTGAAAGATTCCTCCTCGATCCTTTTTGCGAGCTCATTTTCCCTTTCCTTAAAAGAGGCTTCGCAATCACGAATTTGTTCTCGAAGAGAGTCCCTTTCAAGCGAAACATCACGAATAACTATTTTGAGCTCGGTGTTGTTGTTGATTGCCTCGTCTCTCTGGTTCTGGAAAAGAAGGAGATCTTCCTCCATCGTGGAGGATTTGGATTGAAGAGTCTCATAGGATTGGCGGAGAGAGCGGAGCTCGGCGAGGAGATCATCGCGATTGGCGATTTCGGATTCGGAGCCGCCGATTTGAGGCTGTAAGTGGTTCTGCATGATGGTGGTTTCCATGACCCATAGAGTAGGAATGATTGGGGATCTGGACGATGGAGAAAGTTAGAACAGAAAATATTTTAAACCTACCAGTCAAAGGTAGTGGAGGGAAGGAGAGTCGGGTTAAGTGATGAATATTGGTTATTTTGCATCCTTTTTGGCGGGTACTTTGCTTACCTCCCCTCTATGCACTGCTTGTGCTTGCGTCGCGTGCGGGTTTCAGGCTCAACCCATTTCATACGCTGCTCGGCCTTTTCTGTCTTAACTCAATTTGAAGCCCAACCCATTTTCTACTCTATCGAGCCTTTTCGTCCCGACATTTCATCTCTCAACACATTTTGAACCAATCATGACAATCAAAAAATAAATAATAATAATAATAAATTAATATTGAGTTTTTATATAATTTTTTACTTTAAATTTTCATTACTTTAGTTCTTATTTATAAGATTGATGTAATCACATTAAATTCAATAGTATTACATAAGATACAGAGGAATCGCCAATTATTTTAAATGTGTTACTCAAAATGAAAAATGTTATATGAAAATGTGCTTTGCCTAACACTAATAATGCTTACCTGCATTATCATTATGTTAAATATTTTTATATTTTTTTTAGAGAGAAAAATAGGGATAGATTTCAAATCTCTCATATATAACAACTAACTTTACCATTGAATTGCTGCTAGGCGACTGCCTACTTTTTTTTTTCTTTTTACTTTCTTCATTATTAATAAGTTAATTATAAAATTAGATTTAATTTTTAACCTATATTTTACCAATTATTTAAAACTTTATAAAATGATGCTTGAATTTTCATTGATCAAATGAAATTTAGAACTCCATTAAAAATTTTACTAAATCATAACAAACAGTTGATATAGAACCCACAATATTGATACGTCAAATTCTAACATCATGATATAAGACCTATGTACTCTAGCATGTATACTATTTCTATTGTACACGTTAGTATAAGTAAGCTCTCTATCAAACCATGTCAACAGTTTGTTAAGACTTAACAGAATTTGTAATCGAACATCAATTTTGTAAGGTTAGTGAAATATTGGATATCAGTTTTGTAAAGTTTTAAACAATTAATACAAATATGACATGTTGGTTAAAAATAAAGCCTAAATTTATAATTAACCCTTAATTTAATTGATATATATGCATATACATTAACACGTATAAGCCCACGTATATAATAACATGAAATTTGAGTATATACTTTTCTATGTTGAATTTAGCTGGGTTTTATATAATAAGCCCAAGTTTTTTCCAATCAAGACTGACTTTTCCCCTACCTTTGTAAATAAAAAAGAAAAGAAGAAAGAACGGCCTTATCTTATCTTTATTCGACATAATTTGTATAATAATTTTTTTAATTTCTACTCTTATAATAATTAAGTCATCACTTAATTTTAATTTATAATAAAAAAATAGTCAAATTTAATTAATATAACAAAAAAATTAATAACCAATTATAATAAGTTTACTGGTAAAATAATAGATAATTTGTATAATAAATCTCTTAATTTATACTTTTATAACAATTAAGTCTCTATTCAATTTGTAATGAAAAAAAATTCCAATTTAATTAACGTAACAAAAACTCTAATAACCGGCTATAATAGATTATCGGTAAAATAATATTTAAAATTAACAAAAAATTGTATAAAAACTAAAAACAATAGAAATACTACTTTTCTTTCTCCCTTTTTTTTCCTCTTCATCTTTAATCACTTTCTCTTTTCATATCTCTTTTTCATTTTCAATTTACGGTATCATAAAAATGAAGTTTTTTTTTTCACTTTTTTCTTTTCCTCTCTTTCCTCCTCTTCTCCACCAATTTTCATGGCTTATTTTCATTTTTTTTCTCCTCTTCTTGCTCAATCAACAGCTCCAATAATAATAAAAATATTTATTTTTCTTACTTTCTTTTGATTTTTTATGGCTCATGGGTTTGATTTTCTACTAAATCAAAATGTAGATTGTTTAATTTTTTTTTTGAAATTGAGGTTTTTTATTGAAATTTTGTTGCTATTGAAAGCCAATAATTTTATGTTATTTGTGTTTATAATTTTTATGTTAATGATTAAGAGAAATATAGAGCTCCATTAAAAAATAAATAAAATTTGTATTTTTTTTCATTTTGTAAAGTTAATATTTGGAAAAGTAGAGGGAAATGAGATGGAAAAAGAAAGAAAATAAAAGATTTATTTTATTATTTTTTATATTTTTTTATTAATTTTAGATATTATTTTATTAATAAATTTATTATAACTCTTTAGTAATTTTTTTATTATACTAATTAAACTTAAATGATTTTATCATTACAAATTAAAATTAAAGAATTTAATCATTACATATATATGCGCGCGTGCGCATATATATATATATATATATATATATGTGCGCACACACATATATATAAAATTTGTAACCGGTTCGATTAACAGGAATCGATGAACTTTTAAGTCCTTAGACCGAAATTAGTAATTAAAAATTTCACCTATAAAAAAAATTTGAATTAATCAATTCGATTAATCGTTAAAATTGATTCAATTTCGGACCGATTCAGCAGTTAACCGTGAACAGGCCTAGACCCAAGGACCAAAATGTGTTTTGCCAAAAACAATTATAGATAAAAAAGCAAGACGGGAAGGCCCAATGATTATTGACTGGGCCTTGGGCTATTCCACGTGATCCAAGTTTTCTTTAAAGCGCGCGTGTATCTCCCACGTCATACTCATGTTTTATTCTGTTTTTTTAATTTTATTTTTCTGTCTACGTAATAGAGGGGTTTTTTTTTCATTTTCTACCTTAAATATATTTTCTCCTACATTTCGCTCCCTCTAAATTCTCTTTTCTTTTCTCTTGTCCTTCTTTTTTCCTCTGTTCTCGGCCGATCAACTTTCACGAATTCTCTCGGCGATTTTATCTCCTTTCAAACACTCTCTAATCTCCTCTTTCTCTCAGTCCAAATTTCTCCGATCGCCTGAGATTTTCTCTGTCTCACTACCGATCTCTCTTTCTCTCTCTCCAACTGGTACGTTAGCCGATCACACCACTCACTTTTCTTCTCGTAAAGCTATTCACTATCATTTATCAATCACAGATCACATAAAGCAAAGGTTTTCCAGCTTTGTTTTCTTGTTTTACTATTTTTTTCTTTTTTCTTTTTTTCTCTTTTTTTTTTTTTCTGTGCGCAATTTCTATCTATTAGCTGCGTACACTAGGTATAGACAAGAAAGTTCTTTAACCATATGTCTTAGTATATCATGTATGCCAATATAAATTCTCATTCATTTTGGTGAATAGTCGCTTTAGGTTTTTATATAAATTATGGTTATAGGCAGTGGAAATTTGAAGTCTCGAATTTTAATTTCTTACTATGTTTGTTTCTGCATTATTCAGTATAAAGCCTGTGATAGCATATTTTATTGTGATCTGTTGTGTAACATAGTAATATTGCTTGTTTAGATATTTTGTGTAAATTTCCTAATTTTTTTCACACCTTTTGAACGCTGACAATGCTGGACTCTGTCGTGGTTTTAAAGATTTGATTTGTATCTGTTTGTATCCTAAAGATTGTTGTTGTTCTTGTTATTACTATTCAACTGTTATCTGGTGCTTAGTTTCCATCACTATGTTGATTTTTTTTCATAGCCAATTTTGCATCTAGTTTCTTCAAGCCATACAGATGGGGGGAAATCAGCTTTATATCTGTATTTATGCATTTTCTTCTTGGAACAGAGAGCTAATACAGTTACACAATAGATACTACCGAATTTCCCCTCTATTTAATATGCAAAATGTGAGTATGGAAGTGTTTGTGTTTTGCTAGGGCATATGTGCCTTATTTTTAGGATCAAGGGGAGAATGGATGTTCTGTCTGGATCGTTCCTGCAGTTTGTAGGCATGATGAATTGATTGCTTTGTGAAGATAGAGAATCTCTTATATTGATCCCATAAAAGGCGTGGAAAATTTAAAAGCTAAGATATATTTTGATGTTTTGTATTTATTTTATTCTTTTGTGCATGGGCTAACTTTAGAAGTTTGCTGGCATTTTGAGTCCTAGGAGATGGAAGATAGGTTGCCTATATTCATTCTGTATTCTGGCACTTTGAGTCATAGAAGATGAAAGATAGGCTGGCTGTATTCATATTATATTCTATATGTGACAAGTAAAACTATCTATTTGACTCTTACAATGTTTGGTGCGAGTTTGAATATTAAGTTATTTTGGTGCTTCGATCTTTCAGTATTGAAAGAGAGGTATCGATGTAAAGTCTGTGAAGACAGAGTTTGGAAAGCTGATGTCACTTTTCTGCCTTTTCTTAGAACCTCATTTTTCTTTGTACATCTTGTGATTTTTGGATGATTTTAATATCAACTTTTTGTCTTTGTTACAGTAGCTTTCATTGAGTTGCAAGGTTTGGCTTCTTTTTATGCATAAATGCCAGTTGCAAAAGTCAAAGCCTCAAACAATACAGATTTGATGAAAACAGAGGATGGAAATGACTCCCTGGACACATTCATCAGGCAAGCAATTGGTAAAGAGCCCTTCCTTTCTTTCTCAAGGGCTGGTGATAGCCCAGTACAGTGGATCCAGTTACTCCATGCTCTAGATCAGCAAGGTATTTGCTAATTTTCCTAGAATCTTACATAATATATCCTGTAGAAATGAGTGGGCATTATGCTCAAGATGTACCTCTGTCCATATCCTATGAGGTTGATGAGGTTAGGAATAGCTGTCAAGATCATAGAATTAGTAGTTGTTCCATAAAGGAATCAAAAGACAGCCTCGCATTTTTTGCCTTTGCCGAGGCCAGTGATGAATGAGAATTGCATGTCATTCTTAGTCAGTAGGTCTTATGTCATGGAAATGGTTTTGGCCTTAGTCAATATTGAACCCATGCATTTGATTTATTGCCTCTCATTTTCCCAGATCTCCCTGGTTGGCCTTTGCTCACTCCTTTGAAGGTGCAGATGCAAAAGTGTGACAAGTGCTCACGGGAGTTCTGTTCATCCATTAATTATAGAAGACACCTCCGCGTGCATCATAGATTGAAAAAGCCTGACAAGGTTTCCTTTTTATCTTGGCATTGTATAATATTTACTCGTGGAGTTGTTCCTTTTCATTTTTTCTTCACCTTTCAAAGGCTTTCAAAACTTGAAAAGCTTATCACTAGTTGCTAGCTTGATTTCCAGTTCGATCAGTCAGAAGATGCTTTAGTGATAGTTGCTTCTTTAACTGCCTTTATTATTGTTTTACAATCAGCATTCAGTACAATTCATATAGTAGATGTTCTGCAACTTTTCAGGATTCTGCCAAAAATAGGGATCTGTTGGGAACCTTTTGGGACAAGGTAAATATCTTCTTTAGAGGTTTGCTTGGAGGTCGCTCTCTTTCATTATCCTATTCATCAGCTTGTGTTTTGCAGCTCTCTGAGGATGAGGCAAAGGAATTTTTTTCATTTAAGGATGTGTCACTGGAGGTATTATTGATTTTTTTCACCTCTTTATTTTTTTTTTTTTTGGGTTTTCTTCCCACTTATTTGATGCTGCAAAATATTTTATCTTATTCCACGGTTTTCTCTTAAATTCTTCTTCTGGCAATTATAGAATTATATGGATTTTTTTTTTCTTTTTCTCTTTTTCTTATAAAAAAAAAATGGCGGCAAGTTCTGTAAGGTGGTTTTAAAAGAAATAAATTTACTTTACTGTGTTTAATTATGCATTACCTGCACCTGTTGAAAGTGATAACCTACTTTGGGGTTTCAAAACACAGAGTGATTCAAGTAATCGTTTTACTGGGTTGTGGACCTTTCTATCATGAATTTTTAATCCATAACTTATTCGTTTTCTCAACTACTTTATCAACAATTTTTTTCCTTGTTATAATTACCTATTAGGAAGTTCCAGGGTCTTCAATAATAAAGTCATTGATAGCACTTGTTCGGAAACCAGGATTTTCTTCCCTTCCACAATATTGTCTGAGGGCTGGCGCTGCTCTTCTGGTAAGAGCGACATCCCATTCTTTGTTTATTATCTTATTGTCTAGATTTAATTTGTTTCTGGCTCCCACTACTTCATGCATGCTATATGATGTTTAAAAATTCTTTGCAGGATATTATACAAGCTACATCTTCCAGGTTTCCTTTATCATCTAAGGAACTATTCAGCATCCTAGATGATGCAAGTGAGAAAACATTTCTCTGTGGAGCAGCTCTCTCGATGCAAAAATATATTTTTGATGGGGAAGCAGGAAAGATTGGTCTTGAAACAAAGAACTTAGTTGCTTGCACGGGCTTTCTGATGGAACAGAAATTGGTACTTTTCATTTTCATTCTCAAGGATCAGATACTTTAAATTGTTGTACGTTTGCCATTCTTTTGGAAGTGCACATGCAGAAACATGCTGTACTTTTGCTTTTGCCATTGGTATGCATCGCAATAACTGCAGTTGATCATTGCCTAGATGGCTTCTGAGAACTGTTCATACTTATCATGATTAACGCACTGTTTGTTTGTTTGTTCAGGTTAAAGCATGGCTTGCTGACAAGGATGCTGAAGCGTTACTATGCCAAAAGTTGCTTGTGGAGGAAGAAGAAGCTGCCCAGAGAAGGTGTATTCTATTCTATATTTGGTTTGCTTTTGGCATGCTTTGTATAGACAGTTATATTTCATGTCCTATTGCATTTAAAGTGTTGTTTTGTGTATATTTCTTTTTCATGATGAATATACTGGTACTTTGATTGTTATTAAATCTACTCTTGATGTTTTGGAGCCACTTTAGGATAGTTTATGTGGTTGCAAAGCAAGAGGACCTAGGGCAGTTAAGTTGTTGATGAAGAAGTGGTGGTTGATTGGAACCGGATATTTTTAGTTCTTTATGAGTGCATGTAATTGAAACGTGTATATGACAATGTGGGCAGCTCAGGAACACACACAGACACTAGACAGTATCTGTAACCTAAATTCAAAGAACTGTATAGTGACTTCCCTCTAGTATCTCTCTTAAATTCCCTCAGTCTTTTTCATCCACAGAGAAACCTATATTTGAAACGAATCACTTATTTAAACTCTTCTAGAAATAGTTGTTGAATTATATTTGTATAGCTTGAAATCTACAAAATCTGAGATCTGCCCTAACATGAATGGCATCTAACTCTTTTTTTTCCCCTTTAAGATATAGACCTATTTGAGAGAAAGTAGACTCTTAAGTTGGTCATCTGAACCTTTTTTTCTCCTTGAATTTTTTTTTTTTAATTATCTGCAGACAAGCTGAGATATTAGAGAGGAAGCGACAGAAAAAGCTAAGGCAAAAAGGACAAAAGGCTAAGGAACTAAGACAAGGAGACAAGATGCATCTTAAAGAGCAGATTGATGACACAATGGAGGCTGTGCCTTTAACTGACCTATCCTACCATTTGAATGTATCTGATTCTGATATGCATGATCTGGAGGCAGTGCCAGATCCCATTTCTTCAACTCTTGAGCCCCTCTATCTTCCCTGCACTGCTGAAGATGTGGATTTGGACGTTCAGACTGGGTCTGGTAGTGGATATAGTGATTCCAGCACTAGTCGGAATGTTGGACAGCAGAAGGTACAAAGAAATAGTCATCGGCGCATTGTTGCTCGGTGGCACTTGTCTCCAAAATCAGAATGGAGTCAAGTGCAGAATGGTTTCCATGCAAGTCACAATTCTTTGTCACCTAAACTTAATGTGGGGCAGAAGCATGGAACGCATAGGGACTTGGTGTCTGCGATGAATGGCACCAGAAAGTGGAGCAGGAAATCCATGTCAAGTTATGATGGTGATGTTCTAAAGAGTAGATCACAAAATCTAACAACAAACCAACCAGATCAGAATAAAAAGAATGAGGTTCTTATCGGTTCTATATCTGTTACCCTTGTAAACTGCCACCAACAGGAGGGTAGCAATGTTAATGGAGCTAGAGAAGATTGTCTATCGCAGCATTTAATGCCAAAGGAAAACAATGTCCAGGACAAGCACAAGAGACCTGATTCTTCTTATTGCAGCACAAATAGGTCAACAATAAAGCTATGGAGGCCTGTCAGTAGAAATGGAATGAAAGGCCCAACATCAGTTGAACAAAGTACTAGAGAATCTCAAGTTGACGGGATTGGTTGTAAGGATGATAATATTATTCCATTTGGTGAAAACTCTCAAAGTTTGTGTTCGGTTAATGATAATGATTGTGGCACAGAGCATAGTTCTCCATGCATGCAGGAGCATCTGAATCCAGGAAGCTTGCAGTTCTCATGCCAAGCAGCAAAAGCATTTCTTGCAGAGCGTAAGTTGAATATTCTTTATGCTTATGATGATCCTTTACCGACCATTAATGTCTTTATCTTTTGATCTTATGCTTGCAACTTAGAGCACTGTGAATATCTTGCAGGGTGGAAGGAGGCCATTGCAGCTGATCATGTCAGATTAGTTCTATCTCCAACTTTAGAATCTTCAGAATGTCTGGAAGTTCAAAGTGATAGTCCGGTAATTTTATCACGTTCATCAGATAATAACGAAGTAAGAGTTGGAGATGCAGAGAATCAGTTGGTTGATGTAAGAGTGCATGATTCTTCAATTGCTGGTCCCGGTAAAGCAAAGTTCAGAACAAAACCTGAGAAAGGTGTCAAGTTAAAGTATATGCCCAAGCAGAGAACTATCGCCTAATAAAGATGGAGAAGAGAAGTTCGTTTGTTTCCCCCCTCTTTGTTATACAGATTTGCACAGTTTAATTGCCATTACATGCTTAGCAGAGGTACCATTTTTACCGAAGGTCTTCTGTCAGAAAGTTGAAATTCTCTTCTTTTCTGGCAGTCTTTTTGTCAAGGGAAAAAAAAAAAAAAAGAAACTTAAGTTTTTATAGCAAATTTTGTTAGTGCATCGTTGTTGGGTTAATGGTCTAATATTTCTGTAATTAATAAGTATGGTTTCCTAGGAATTGCAAAGTACTTGCGCCATTTTTTTCCCTTATTGGGTTGGCAATTCATTGATTGGATAGGCTTTAGTAAAAGGTAAAACAAGCATATGGTTTGCCATGTGGATTCTTTTTCAGACTTGCTTGTATGATGAACTGCAGATGAGACGGTGACAATCTTTTAGCTTAAAACCTTAAACTGCCTGTGTGCATGCATTTATAATGCCATATCATCATTTTAACGTGCATGAAAGAAAATCTAAAGTTACTAACCTTGTACTGGTGTCGGCGGTAAGCCTGCTATTCATTTATATATATATATATATATATGTATAATTTATTACGGCTGTGTCTTCTTTAAACTGAACACAAGTTATTATTACGGTTAAGTCTCATCATTTCATGATCAAAAAGGTGCTACCATCAAGGCACAGAAAATATTGGAGTCTCGTATTTACATCATTAGGAACCCAGTCCTGAAACATTCAGTTTTTTTTCACCTGTGGTCATTCTGAATTTCTGAAACACTTGATTAATTGGTGGAAAAGAAAAAGCTCATAATAGCTCGAACCCATGGATTAAGGGAGAAAAAAAAAACTGAGGCCCACCAATTGGAAGCCACGTTTCCCATCTCTCAACCTTAAAATTCCTTGAAAATTGCCACTCGTATTACCATCTGGTCCATCTCTCCCCTCCCTTATCCTTGCCTTCTCTCCATCTCCTAAACTCTCCTAAAGCCAAATACCGAACCCATATTTTCTGATCTATCCACAACCTTATCAAAGCCGAAGAGAAAGTATCCTTAAAAATGTCAGGAGCAACTGGCGTAACCTGCGGCGACATTAGCCTTGCTAAGGATCAGGAACAAGAACAAAATGTAGAAAAAGATAAAACTTTGGAGAAAAAGTCCCATAATAAGACTAATACCGAGCCAAAGAAAGCTGCTTCCCTTAGTTTCAGTCATCTAAATTCTTTAGTAATTATCATTATTCTTGCTGCAGGTGGTCTGGTAAGCCCCCAAGACTTTGCTTTCGTTATCTTTTCCATTATTTACATGTACTTCCTGTCTGTAGTCGCTTTCCCTTCTCTCAACCCACCAAATAATTCCCCAGTTTTTGATCTGAAAGGCAAGACGCTGCGCATATATGTGTCTGTTGGAGCTATAGTTGGCCTATATCTGCCTATTGTTTATAGATTAGAGGGCACAATTGAGGGTGATAAAGAAGGGATTAAAGCAGCTGCACCTCATTTGTTTCTTTTAGCAAGTCAGGTTGTCATGGAAGGAATTACTTTTTCAGCTAGATTTGCCATTCCTATACGTGTTTTTGTGCCCGTTCTCTATAATTCCAAGAGGATATTCACCATTGCTGCATGGTTGATGAGTGAATTCTCCAAGGTTGAAGGAGATTATAATCGGGGATCTGTAAGAAGGCTGCTTATGGGGAGAGCTCTTGCTTTGGCTAATCTGGCATTTTGGTGCTTTAATCTTTTTGGGTTCTTGTTGCCTGTTTATCTTCCTAGAGCTTTTAAGATGTATTACTCTAGTTCTAAGGTTAAAGATTAATTTTTTTTTTTGGGGTCATTTTTCAGGCAAAGATTGAAATGTAATACCAATGAATTTTAGCTTAGTAAGGCTGTTGGGAATTGTTCCACCTAGCATTCCTGGTCATGTTCTGTTCCCACTGGTTGGAGCCCTGGTTCAGACTAGTGTGACGAAAATAATATAGTTAAATTGCATAATCATACTTCCTGAAAGTTTCAGAAAAAAAAAATCTTCAATAGAATAAAGATGAAATCTTTACGTATAATTGACAATTTTTCAATGATTCTTCCTATTTACATATGAACTTGCGAACAAATTGTTCTTTCGTATTGTTAACCGAAGTCAGCCGGTGACTGCTGCATTCTATCATTTGAACCATTGGCGCGGCATATTGCTTCGAATTTCGATTTTAAAGTTATACAAGTGAAATCCAATGCAACGTACTATGAACCTATGAAATAGTATAGGAATATACCTGGTAATTATATGCATCCCAAGAAACAGGCAAGAAATGAAGGGCGTACAGTTAACCATTTGATTCAGCCTCGGGAATCATTTGTTGCAGTTTAAATACTAATGCTTTGCTTCCTTTTACATGCAACCACTTGAGAAGCATTGGCGGTTGCAGGCAGAAGATGTGCAAGGAGAAAGAGCAATCCAAGGAACGTTGAAAACTTGATGAATCAGAGTCCAGAAAAAGGTTACCAGAATGGGTAATATCATTATCATCTCCTAAATAAATGAAAGAGCTGCAATCTCTCCACTAAATATGAGAATACAGAATTTTAATCCTGATCTCGTCATATCAGATCCAAATGAAGTTCCCCTGTCACTTAGCAAACCAAGAAACGGCACAGAAACTCCATTTGTTTTGATATATTCCATGAAAAGAAAATTCACAAAATAAAATTACAGATTTGTCTTAATCTGCCTCTTAGAGCCACCAATTTATCCAAAAAGCAGTTCTAGAATAAAGACTGGCAAAATAACCAAAGTCGCACTTTTTATATCTCTCATATTTACTTTCTATAAATTGGTAAACTTCAAAAACAAGCCACAAGCTAGCCATGCACTAAATGTGGAAATAGGAAATCTAAATTATATTTGAAGGAAATGGGAATGAAAAATTTTTCCAGATGGTACAGGAGCTCGCTCATGAAAATGGCTGAAAAATCAAACAGCTGCAGCGACAGGATAATATATAGAGAGATGAGCAAATTGTGCTCAAACTGTCTCTTCCGAGTCATTCTTATTTTTCATTTCAGATGCTTTTCCGACAATACAAGACGCCAAGAAAGAATATTGCACTTTGGTGATGGTCGAACTGACAAAAATACTCACATGCACTCCATACCAACTCAGTGTCAATTCTTCTAGCATCCGACAGCAGCAAAACTGTGGGAGCATCTTGTCCAAATCCCTCAAGCTGCTGAGGATTCTCAGGAAGGAATTTTATCCTTGTATTATCTTCGATCCAAACCTGTTTACAAATCCAAAATAGCATCAATTGCATGCATGATTACAAGTAGAGAAATAAATCAAAAGATGCAAAATGAGGGCCAAAAGATGCATGTGCATTCTATCTCCTCTATAATCATAACAGACCAAAATATTTTGGTGCTTCCAAGCCACCATCACACAAAAGTCCCCAAACTCATTAAATTCAATACAAGCACACATGCAGACATGCGTACACCCATATATATATATATATATATTGACACGAGGTCACTAAATTCAACCATAAAGCATATCTAACCCTCAACCCCATGCATCCAAACATGCAAGGGGAAAAG
>CANXYI011066200.1:0-12287 GCA_948208565.1 Hura crepitans
TCTTCACCCCATTCTGGTTCTAATTTAACCTAACTAATCACTTTTCTACTTATTAGATATCTATTTTAATTATTTCCAAGGTAATGAGACACATATTTTAATTTATTTCATCCCATCATATTTTTGAATCAGTTATAGGCCATTGCAATTTACCAAACAATTATAGGTCCATTGTTTTACATAAGAGGTATTATTCAATAGGGTAAGTTTTCTCACCAACTTAATACTCTATTTTAATTTCCTTCCTCCTAAATCCTTACATCCTAAAATACCTTATATCATCCAACATTTTAATTATCTTAGCATATAAATTCTTAATTTCATCTCTAAACCTTAAACCATATCTCCTAGTTGAATCCTTATTCTTTCATCCACTATTTTTAGCTCTACCTATTACAAGTTCCTATACATCCATCCTTCATACATTATTCGCATATCATTCTTTATTAATTCTTCTCATATAACCATAATGGTCATTTCATGTTACTTACATGCCATACGTCATAATGCCATTCCAAGTTCACATGTCACCATACCATACATACATAATCATAACATGGCATACATGACATATACCTAGCCAAGCATGTAACACATGCATACATATTCTTTTCATGTCTAATACACATCCATGACATCTTATCTCCTTAAATTACACCTCCTAACATAAAATTCCCATACACACACACACATGAACACATGTACAACTTCAACTTCCATACATGTACCCTAACTTGATTATCATATTTTTCTTAACATACATGATAGGCTTCAGTTAAATTCACTTATAGCGGGCTCCCAGACATGTTGAAGCTACTCCAGAACCCTTGAATCTACGTTCCTCCACCTTGAACCACCATTTCCAAAATTTCCATAATGGTCCCAATCTTTAAAAATTCCTACAAAATTTTACACAACACCAAACTGAATTCTCTTTCCATGGGTGACATTTACACCTCAAATACTTCTTATGAAAAATAAGAAACTGTAAAAAGGATCACTTACACATATCTTTAGCATGATTCATCAAGTGCTCAAAACTTAATTTTTGGACATCCTTTTCCACTTCTATTACTTGGAATAGCTTCAATGGATCATGGAGGCCAAGGACTATATAATTTATGTATGTTTTTAGCATGGGAAGAGAGAAAAAGAGCAAGAAAAATTGAGGATAATTTAGGCAAAAATAGCATTGACTTTTCTTATGGAGGAGGAGAAGATGACTACTTTTCCCTTCCATCCTTCCTTACACATGTCCCCTTAAGTCCTTAAGTAAAATGGATGGCCATGATTGTGCCACGTGTCAATCAAATGACCTAAATTAATCCTACTTTGCTTTAAATTTTGAAAATTCAAAATAATTTTGATAGACCTCTAAAATCATAATTCTAGTTCAAAAAATCCTCGATTAAATTCATTAAGGGTCCCTCAAAATTTTAGCCCAAAACTCCTTTAAGAGCTAAGGTTACTATTCACTTCATGCCATTTTAAACTTTGAAAATTCATAAAATATTCTCTAGACTGCCAAAAATATTCATTTTAGTTTTAAAAATCATCACTTAGTGTCACTAAGGCCCACATAAAATTTTAAGTCAAAATTCAATAGTGGACTTTTTAAAACTATTCAACCGCCAGAATAAAATATTCTAAAAAAATATTAAACAACCTTATAAAAATAAAATTCCTTGTCCATTATACTCATTAGAATTTTTAAGATTAAGGGTTCAATATTTTTAGGTCTGTCCGAGCACTTCTCAGAGTTGTCCAGCACAACCTGATTTTATCTCCATATACATTAGTTTTTGACCCGAAATGATTTATTAGTTATGCTAAATTTTTAAATTAATTCATTTTACCCACATTTAGGCCTATCAAAGTTTTTTTAAGCAATATGCCAATCATTAGACTCATAATGATGCCCCACACTATAGGGAACATCCTTCGAGCCTAGAAAGTACTATTCTTAAAATCTTAGTTTGTAGGTGTTACAAGTCTTCCCCTCTTTAGAAATTTCGTCCTCAAAATTTACTATGGTTAAATGGTCGATCAATTTGACATTCATTTACTATACTTCTATTCTTTTCTCTTTCTATGTGAGTGGGACATTCACATCCCTATGTATCTAATCTTGTGCAATATACTTCTTACTCTTTATTAGGTAAATTTTTCTTTTCCAGGTTCTCTCAAGGTAGGTGAAATTTCCTTGACATACTTTCAATATCATCACTTTTCATTCCAACATCCTTTACTCCTTAAAGGAAATGTTACATTAAGCACTCCTACTACTTCTTTCAATTTCCACACTCTATTCCAAGTAATAGCACCAAGCACTACAAAAGTGTTCATAC
The DNA here is from genome assembly GCA_948208565.1 of Hura crepitans. NCBI lineage: Eukaryota > Viridiplantae > Streptophyta > Magnoliopsida > Malpighiales > Euphorbiaceae > Hura > Hura crepitans. Next base: position 2,349 of record CANXYI011066200.1, read on the forward strand.
ATATTCACCTTATGTCAATCTCCTTTACTTCATTCACACTGTTCGCACTATCTCATTAATGAATACAAATCTATAATATTACCTCAACATCTCAAAGTAATATTTCATATTAACTTTCCCGTAATAACCTTTCTTAATTAAGCTTTCTTACAAGACATTTGAATGCCAAGTTATATTCTCCTCCTTCTTATTTATCAACATGATCCTTAGATCATTTTATCCTAATTTCATCTTAACTAATTTCTCTGTTCATCTCACACGTAGGCTATACTATTCTTCATTCATTGCTTAGTTCCAGTTAATTCATTCATCCATGCTTCCTTCTTTCTAATTTCCTAAGGCACTTTAGCTTTTAGATTCCTCTCAGATGTCTATTTATTTTTCTTCCACTTTATCATTCTTACAGAGGTTATTGGTTCACTAACCATTCGGTTCACTTCCCTTTTTAAAGGGGTAGACTAGCTATTTATATCTATTATGAACCATTATCACATCTTTCATAACTTCATTTCCATTATATCCTTATAAGATCCATACCTTAATATCTAAATCCTTTCTATATTTGCTCCTTGGTATCAGCACTAGCTTTTATCCTTTTTCTACTTTTAGTTTCTTTCTCACTCTCTCTTTATTATAATCACATTGTACTTCTCTCTTTACATTCACTCTATCAAGCCCCTTTAATGTCAGGATTATCATCATGCCATGCTCAATTTTCAAATCACGTGTCCAGAGTTTTCATCATAGCAAAACATGTCATGTATAATGTAACTATGCAAATAGCAAGATGTAACTTAAGATATACAATGGAATGCCAAGGCCCGGTAAGAAATATATCAAGGAAAAGCAATAGCCCTCATTTTTAGGGACTTTGACAGCCAATTCCTATCCTTAGTTGTGTCATAACTCTCACACTACAATGTATCCTATAATTCCTCTATTGACCATTAATGTCTCACTTTCGTTACACTTTCAACTTCATCAGCTCTACTTTCCTACTTAACTCACACATTCCTGTTGCTCTTTAATCCAGGTATCCTAGGCTTTAGTCCCACAACTTCTATACCTTTCACAAGCTGACAACAACTTATTTAACATACTTTTAAACTATAGACAACTAAATTTCCTTATTCATAAGCCATTTAATTTTCTTTTTCCTAAGTTCTGGAAACATTCAATTTCACTAGGTATAATATGGTAATCATTCTTTTCGCATGGCTAACTCTTGAGTCTACTTTGCTATTTCCCTTCCCTAAAGTTCTATGAGATTTCTTTTGTTCTTTTCATTAATTTCACTATAACATCATTTGTTTCTCAATAAATACTCTGACTCTGGAAAGTATACTAACTCCTTATTACTTTTTATCAATTCTTCACTCCTAATACTCAGCCAATTTTCACCTTTCCTTTCTTCTCAATAACCTTATTCACCTAATAATCACCTTATAATGGTCCTATAATCAGAATGCAATATACAAGGACACTATACTTTCTTCTTTTAGATGCTTCTATTTTGTGTTTGCTTAAATAACCATACCATCTCTCCCTACCATCCACAGAGCCCTGATACTCCTTTATTAAGGCATTATTGCCCTTTTTGGGCTTTATTAACAACATTAGCAAACTCAAACTATGAGGAAGAGGATCACATGGGGTCTTAACACCATCACTTTAGCCCACTATTTTCTATCCTATGAAGTCCACATAGCCATTTCATCAATTTTGCACTAATAGCCCTCATTTACCAGAAGTGTAACAACTATCCATATCCCAAGACTCCTAAGGCACTCATGCACTATTTTCCAAAACTACCTAAACCCACTCTGATACCACTAAATGTAACACATCCTACCTATTCCTTAAGAAAACAAGCAAAGTGTGCTACTTTCCATGAGGTCACCCATCATTGGATTTCTTTAGGGATATTTCATTTAACATTTACTTAGATTTCTCCTATTCAGTCTAGAAATTTTATTCAATAGTTTTAGAGGTCTGTAGTAAACCTCATAGGCATATGTGACTCATATGCTTGATCTTACGATCAAATATCAGCTTAGGCTGCTATTACATTAAAGAACTTGTTTCTTGCTATTATAGATTACTATGCTAGCTACATCAAGTATTACAACACTCCATTACCAACAAAAATATGCAAGATTGCCTTTAGCTACTAAACTAGTATATGTTAATCAGTCAATATCATACCTAGATAGTTGTCAGCTGCACTACTGATCGTCTACATCGTATCTTCCCAAATTTACCACCTGTATATCAGACACCCGATACACTGAGTATGCACTCAGTGGTGAATTTAACAAAACATACCATGTATCCTATCACATGCAAGCACATAAGAATTTACTAATAGAATATATTTTAAATTTCCTAATCTTTCTACTTAGGCTGTCAATTATGATTATTCACTAATTGAATCATATCAATGTTCCTCCAATTTATGTGTTCTTACTAGGTTCAAGTCACATGACCAGTATTATTCAATCCTCTATTCATACTCTTTTCTAACCATTCTTTATCATTCAACTCTATTCATTATGTTTAGGTATATAACTTACTACCCACTTTACTTGCATTAAATAATTTATCTCTATAACTTATTTCCTCAAGCCTGTTTTTCCTCTTAATTCACTATTTCATCTATCTTTTACTCCCTTTAAAAAGTTCACTAAAGTTACATAAATTGTTCAATTTCTCCTTTTACAACTTATTCTTGTATCTAATAGAGTTACTCATTGATTATCTCACTTTTGGCAACTAGCTTTTAGTAAGTTGTTACTATTCTTTAAATCTATTTAAGTTCTATAATTTTTTTCCATTTATACCCCCACAATTTAGAAAAAACTCCCAACTACTAGATAATGGGAATCACAATGTGCAGTGGCTCCCATTTTAGACCTCGGCTATTTCACCAACCCAGTCTGAGAACTGGACAACAATAAAGTTGTATAGTGGCCCATATTATGGACCTTAACGTCTATATACACCCTTCGCCTGATAGCAAGGATCAGTTCCTGAGAACCTCCCAATACCAAAAAGGGGATAGCAAGGATTAGCCCCATGGGACCTCCCAATATCCTAGTGTAATCAACACTAGCAAGATGTCCAGTGGATAGCAAGGATTAGTCCAGTGGGTCAACCTAATATCCACAAATAGGTAAAAGAGATTAGCTTTAGGCCTCTTAATACCCTAAGCATGCAAGCACAAATCAATACTTAATAGCTGCATTCGCCACACACAGGCTAAAATCCATACAGGCTCAGCCTCTAGTAGCTGCTAATCCCTAGTAGATCGGTCAACCTATCTAGTGTATAAGGAACCATCAAATCCTAAAAATTCCCTTTTCATTATCTGTCAAAGCCATTAAATTCATTATTCAGTTTATCCATAATAAATGTGTCATTCTTTATAGTGAACTTAAATCACTTATCAGCCAAGTTCCATTTAACATCTTATAAATTTCATTAAGTTATCATATCTTCACTTTAGTTTCCATTGTTATCATTAACTTCATATAATTATCTTTTAGCTTCCATCACAATTAAACTTGGTTCTTCTTCGTTCCAAACATATGCTTATTTTACCTCATTCCCATGAGTCCTACCAGATTATCTTCCATAGATTTCATGTTACATAATTCTTACATTACTAAACCATGGCTTGGTTCTTAGATTTAGAAATTTACTTCCTTTGTTATGATTTTTCTAGTAATATTTTTTCTCTATTCAATTTGATAATTTATTCAATACATCTTATGGAATCCTTTATGAGACTTACCCCGTACAAAATCTTTGCATCTCTATTAATTATAATCTCTTTTTATCCTGAAGTCCCTTAATTTTCCACATATTAGTTTTTGAAACTTTATTCCCATATTATTGTGCTTTAGTAATTTCTTTCTTTGTTTTATTAATTTATTCATTCAGCTTTTCAATAATTTATGAACTATTCACCCCATTCCAGTTCTAATTTAACCCAACTAATAACTTTTCTCCCTATCAAATATTTATTCTAATTATTTCCAAGGTAATGAGACACATATTTTAATTTATTTCATCCCATCATATTTTTCTGTCAGTTATAGGTCATCATAATTTACTGATAGTTATAGGTCCATTATTTTACCGAAGAGTTACTATTCAATTGGGTAAGTTTTTCTCACTAACTTAATACTCTATTTTAATTTCCTTCCTCCTAAATCCTTACATCCTAAAATACCCTATACCATCTAATATTTTAATAATCTCAACACATAAATTCTTAATTTCATCTCTAAAACTTAAACCATATCTCTTAGTTAAATCATTATTCTTTCATCCATTATTTTCAACTTTACCTAGTACATTACATGTTCCTGCACATCTATCCTTCATACATTATTCACACATCATTCTTTATTAAGTCTTCTCATATAACCATATTCATCATTTTATGTCACTTACATGCCATACGCCATAATACCATTCCAAGTTCACATGTCACCAAACCATACATACATCCTCATAACATGGCATACATGACATATACCTAGCAATGTATGTAACACATGCATACACATTCTTTTCACATCCAATACACATATATGACATCTTATCTCCTTAAATTACACCTCCTAACATACAATTCCCATACACACACACATGAACACGCATACAACTTCAACTTCCATACATGTACCCAAAACTTGAATGTCATATTTTTCTTAACATACATGATAGGTTTTAGTTAAATTCACTTATAGCGTGCTCTCAGACATGTTGAAGCCACTTCAAAACCCTTGAATCCACCTTTCTCTACCTTAAAGCACCATTTCCAAAATTTCCATAATTATCCTAATCTTTGAAAATTCCTTCAAAATTGTACACAACACGAAACTGAAATCTCTTTCCATGGGTGACATTTACACCTTAAATACTTCTTTAAAAAAAATAAGAAACTATGAAAAAGATCACTTACACATCACTTTGGCACTATTCATCAAATGCTCAAAACTCACTTTTTGGATATCCTTTTCTACTTCTATCACTCATAATAGCTTTAGTGGATCACGGAGGCTAAGGACTATATAATTTATATGTGTTTTTAGCATGGGAGGAGAGAGAAAGAGAAAGAAAAATGGTAGAGAATTCAAGCAAAAATTGCATCAGCTTTTCTTATGGAGGATGAGAAAATGATTTCTTTTCCCTTCTATCCTTCCTTAAACATGTCCCTTTAAGTCTTTAAGCAAAGTGTATGGCCACAATCGTGCCACATGTCAATCGAACGGTCCAAATTAATCCTACTTTGCGTTAAACTTTAAAAAATCTAAATAATTTTAATAGGCCTCCAAAAATGATAATTCTAGTTCCAAAAATCCTCGATTGAATTTATTAAGGTTCCTTGAATATTTCATACCAAAATTCCTTCAGGAGCTAAGGTTACTATTCACTCTATTTCATTTTAATCTTTAAAAATTCATAAAATATTCTATGGACCTCCAAAAATATTCATTTTAGTTTTAAAAATCCTTACCTAGTGTCAATAAGGACCACATAAAATTTCAAGTAAAAATTCAATAGTGAACTTTTTGACACTATTCACCTACCATAATAAAATATTCTGAAAAAATATTAAACGACCTTAGAAAATTAAAATTCATCTTCATTGTACTCATTGGAATTTTTGATGTTCAGCATATGATATTTTTGGGTTTGTTTGGGCACTTCTTGGAGCTATCCCAGCATAACCTCATTTTATCTCTATATATACGAGTTCTTAACTCAAAATGATTTAATAGTTCTGCCAAATTTTTAAATTCATTCGTTTTACCTACTTTTAGGCCTGTTAAATTTTTATGACTAATATGCCAGTCATTGGACTCGTAATGATTCCCTGTACTGCAAGGAAAATCCCTCGGGCCTAGAAAGTACTATTCATAAAATCTTGGTTTACGGGAGTTAAATGAAGCGTGCTGCATGGTTCAGAGGATAGGCACTAGAAGGTTGAACTATGAACTATTTATAGTTTTAAACTCTATGTACGTAGGTAGGAAATGGGTGTTGTGTATATATAAAGGGCATATAAATATATGGTTTATACTATGTTTGTAATAAGTTAAGCTGGCATCTTTTGAGAATGTATGCTTTTCTTTAATATGATTTGATGATATATGAGCCTAAGGCTCTAACTTATGATTGTTGTTTATGGCCTAAGGCCTATGCACTAATGATTAGGCTAATGTTAGGTTATATATAGGGGGCTAGAAGGGTCCAAGAGATTAGATTTATGTTTATTGAAGTGTTTTACAAGTGTTATGCTACCGAATTAAAGTAAAAATATGAGAAGTATGTAAATGGTTATTTATGGTATACATAATATGGTATGACCCTAAGTACTACATAAGGACAACCAAAGATGAATTTGGAGTCAAACAGAATTAAATATTACCGAATTGGTAAAAGCTAAATGGATGAACTATAAGAGCAATTCAAGGATGGGTGACCTAGTAGGAAGTTCACCACTTATTGGGTTTCTTCAAAAATCTAGTAGGACATGTCACATTTTGTGGTATCAGAGCATAGGTTTAATGTTCATAGGTAAAGTACATGAATGCGACTGTTTATGTTTCAATTGCCCTAAAATGTTATGCTGTACAAGGTTAATAGGTTATTCCTTTTGTAATAAGCATATGGCTGATTAGGTAATCAAAGGAGGGGCCGAAGAAGTGCCTAGTTTTGCACTTACAGCTATATAGGGGGCAAGTAATGCATCAGTACCTAAAACTAGTAATGCTGCACAGTAGCGACAAATGCCTAGTCAACAGTAGGCAGAAGCATCTCCTGCTCTAATAGTGAATTTGCTCAGGCATACTACTACTACTGCACCACCTTCACCTCCTCCAGCTCCATTACCACCTCCATTACTAGCTCGTCCATAGAAAACATCTTTTAGAAAGGCTGAAGAAAATATAAGTTGTTGACTTCCTAGGGAGGAAGGAGGATAATGCTGCCATAGCTGAGTACTGGCTAGATAAAACATTCAAAATTTTGGAACAACTGAATTGCACAGAAGTAGAAAATTATTAATGTGCCACTTATCTTCTTCAAGAAAAAGGTTACAATTGGTGGAATACTATTTAGAAGAGAAAAGCACTTGCAGATTTGACTAGAGAGTTCTTCCTTAAGGAGTTTGGGAAGAAATATATACTTGACTTTTATAAGGATAAGGAAAGAAATGAATTCCTTGACCTGAAGCAGGGAAGAAGGACAGTGTCAGAGTATGAAAAAGATTTTACTAGGCTGCTAAAGTATGCTAAAGAGTTCATTCCAAATGAGTAAAAGAACTGTAAGAGATTCTTAGCAAGCCTGAATGCAGAGCTGAGAATGCAGATAGTCAATCCCAAAGAAAAAAATGCAGTATTGGTGTCAACTACATATGATATGGAAGAAATAATAAACGAGAAGTGGGATTTCTTTTAGAGGAAGAGGCAGTTCACTGTGGGATAGTGTAGTGCAATGTTAGGGGATGGTAAGAGAAGAAGAGAGGATTAGCCACAAACACAGTCTTAGCCTAGGCCCTAGTATTAGTTAGGGTATCAGGGGTAGAGACAGGCACAGTCCTAGAGATCTAGGCAAGCTTCTATAGGTAATCCTCAATTGCCTCCTCAGGTTGATAGTGCTCCTAGTATAAGTGGTAATAGAAATAGACCTCCAACTTGTAATACCAATAAGAAGAAACACTGGATGTAACACCTTCTATAGTGTTTCTAAAGTAACCTAATAAGGGGTCCACTTCATGCCAGGTCACCTATCTTGAAATTTTCCCTAGGTCATTTCATTTAACTTTTACTCAAATTGTACTAAACAACTTTATCTAATTCCAAAATCATTTAGCTCAGTTCCTATAATCCATTTAGGTTCGTGTCACTATGTTTAAGCTAATACATGAGAAATTTATCATAATCCAATATCCTCTAAAAATTGGGCAACACAACGACTACTCGGGTCACTATCACCAAATTTCAAGTTTAGCTTGTAAACACTTCAATATTATCTCTATTATATCTCCTAGACCCTTCTGTTCTCCCAAACATCAAGCTATCAACATCTGCTATCACACAACAAACACAGGCCTCGAGACACAATATAATATACATAGCCTTAGGCTCTCAAACACATAACATAAAGCACATACACAAGAAATTAAACATCTCTTAATTAATTACAGCATGGTCAAATATATATATAAATGTTGTCTTGCGACCCTTATATACATCACACCTATTTTTGCCACCTAAGTATATAGAGTGCAAGATCTACACATTACACATGATCCACCTTTCCACTCTAATCTTTGCACTCCACTACATGTTTTATGAGGTGATGTCTTTATCCTAGGTACCAGCGCATCAAAATAGGTACACTGAGTATAAAAATACTCAGTGGTGAATTCAAAGATTTACATCACGTGAAACCCTTTTTAATTAACATATATTGAGTTACTACTATTCATTCCGAACTATTAGACCATAACCTTACCTTTCTTTGTTAAAAGCCTAAATTACCCCCTTTTTAATTCTAAACATATAGATTACCATACAGTTGATAACTTTACACAAGTAAACTATTTATTTATGCCATTTCCAATAATAATAGTGAAGGAATTAAATTATCTAGTCAATTATTGATATACATGCAAAATTACCATTTTACTCCTGGGTTGGTTCTATCTGTAGCTACCTAATTACTTATCACCAGTCATGTAATTTATGTACTTAGTCATTGTCAACCATTTCATGATCAAAATTATACCATTTTAAGCCTTTATTTATTACTTGTGAAAAATTACTAAAATACCCCTAAGGCATTTATACATCAGGAATTAACCCTTTTGGCTCACATAAACCATTTAAAGTAGTTATTAACATTCACAACCTATATACTTTACATTATTCAATTTATTTAAACACCAAGGTGTAAATTCACCAAAATTTCCCTAGGTCTGTATTTAATCAATACCCATAAAATAACATCCAGTCATGCTAAATTCTTAACTCCATGACCAATTTGATTATTCATTTGATTTAATTCACTGGCCTGACTAGGAAGATGACACTTGAAAACACTAGATCTAAAAGGAAAATAAACTAGTGCAGTTGTCCATATTCTAGACCTATGACACTGCGCCGACATGTGTGCCATAATAGAGATCAACCGTAGCCTCTCCAAACACAAGTAGCAGTATCTATGTGACATAGTGGAGATTAGCCCATAGGCCTCCCCAGTAGCAAATAATTTTCATCAATTACTGGGTGACATAATAGAGATTAGTCCGTAGACCTCTCTAACCACCAATAAAAATGACTACCTCAATATCAGACAACTAGCATCTATAAAATGCTAAGTTGACCAATCAACCCATCCAGTGGGTGTTTAACTAATGGACCAAGTAGCTCAAATTAAGTTCATTTGTTAACCAAAAATGTTCTTATAATATTTGTGTTTCAAAAATAATTAGTTATAATTTTTATCTCATACTTTTTTATAGCCAGACTGGTATAGCCACATTTTGGCTCTATCGAGCAAAATTCCACAATAAATCTTAAGTCTTATTACTGCCAAAATTCATGGTTTAATATATTATGATTTTTCATGGCATTAAAACTTAAAAAGTTAGTATTTTCTATCTAGTAACATTTTTGGTTCAGGTACTAGTCAACTGGATAGCTATAAGACATTTTAACCAATTTTTAAGTCAATTTGTAGGATTATTTTCAGTCGTAATTTAACTCAATTTTCAAAGTCCTTTTAAGTACATTTTGAAGCACAAAGCCAACTATAACTAAGCCAATTCCATGCCCAAAATATTGGCACAAATGCCATTTATTTACATCTCAAAATTTTAGCCCAAAGGCAAAAATTTTAGTTTATTCACGTGCTACATTT
>CANXYI011066224.1:0-11045 GCA_948208565.1 Hura crepitans
ACTTTTAGATACACTTTGTAAAGCATGTATATGTCATGTTATGCATTGTAGCACCTCTTTATCAGGTTTTAAGATGGATTGGATAAGGGGTTTTACACTTGTTATTGGAGATTTATTAGACATATACACCGCATAAGAAAAAGCTTCAGCCCATATACTTTTGGCTTTCAACATACATTTAGCCATGTTAAGAATACTTCTATTCTTTCTCTCTACAACACCATTTTATTGGGGTTATTCTTATAATTGTTAAAGGAAGACGAATTTCATTGGATTCACAAAAATCATGAAATTTGTTAAAAGTGATTCGCCTCCTCTATTAGTTCTCAAGATTTTATTTCATAGCAACAATCTTTTTTAAAAGAACTTTAATTTTTTTAGAAAGCAATAAAAGCATATGCTTTTTGCTTTTAAAAAATAACCAAGTCTTCCTATTAAAATCATTAATAAGGGGTAGGAAATGTTTTTTAATCAAATGATGGTGGATTGATTGGCCTATATACATCAACTTGCATAAATTAAAGTTGCTTAGTTGCTCTTTTAGTGGCTTCTTTTGGAAACTCTTTCTTAATTACTTTCCAAGTAAACTTGCTTCACACAATTGATCAAGATACTTCTCTCAATGCTTTGAGTGTGACCAAGTTCAAATAACCATATCTCTTATGCCTACACCATTTTTTATCTTCAACACTAGCTTTTAAGCAACTCACATCAATTATTTTTAGATCTAGTAAAAATATTCTATTTTTTGAATTATGCACTTTTGATAACCAAGTTGGAACTTTGATCTCTTAGCCAAAGACATTAATCTTTTCATACCTTGCTTATATTTCGATAAAATTTACAAACTAAGACTTTTAATTTTTTTCCTTGTATCCTATCTATGCTTCATTAATTTTGATAATACATTTTTATGCGTGCAAGGATTCAATGGTGATGACATTCTTAAAATTGGCAATTAGACATTTTAGAGTCAAGAAGTTCAAAGAGGCTTTGTAACTTTGTGTAGGCCAATAATGTGAAGATCAAGCCTAAAGCATAAAAACAAGAGCCTTGTTTGGCTAAGTACTAATTACAATAATTCTTCAATAAAAAAAGGAACTCATTTGGTTTAACTTTAATTAAATGAGTTATGTAATTTTATTTAGGAGATTTTTATTGAGTCAACTAGATTTTGATGTAAAATCCTAAGGTTATATTAAACCTAAAACTCCAACAAACAAATTTAGGTCAAACCTCAAATTGTAGATAACTTGCTTTACCAACTGTCAATTGACATTCAATTAAAAATGTGGATTATTAAGTAAAAGAAATAAGCAAGAGTGAATAAACTCCAGAAGAATCAATCTTGATAAGCAAATTCAATTCTTAATGCAACAAGCCAAAAAAAAAATCTCACTTGTATATTAGGCAAAGCCTTGAAGAAATAATTCTTGTTGTCAATGTCAATGCAATATGTAGAGAACAAGCATAGAATAAGGCTATTTATAGGCCTCTTACACCAATCCTAATTCAATAAAAAAATAAAAAAGCAAAGGACATGTTTAGATAACACTTCTTAACAAAGAAATAAAATTCAATAATTAAAGCTGAACAAAACAAAGCCCTTATTTTTCAAAATAGGAATTAAAATAAAGAACATGTTTGGTTGACTCAATAAAAATCCCTTAAACTAAATTACATAACTCACATAATTAAAGCTAAACCAAATGAAACCTTGTTTTTATTAAGAAGTATTGTAATTAGTGCTTAGCCAAATAAGGCCTTTGTTTTTTTATGCTTTAAGCTTGGTTTTCTCATTATTGGCCCACACAAGTTGCAATGCTTCTTTGAACCTTTTGACTCTAGAACGTGTAATTGCCTATTTTAAGAATGCCATCACCACTAAATCCTTGCACATTTCATTCCCTCCCTTCTCAAAAAGGATTCATCCTTGAATTTGTCTTATTATAATATAGAATTGAAGATCTGGGAACAAATTCATCTTCATATATCTTCTTTTAGGTAGGAAAAAAATAGAATGAGTGCTTCTCCATAAAAGAAACCACCATGATCCCACAAGGTAACATCAATAAAAACTAGAAAAAAACAACATTAGTCATGACTAATTCCTTTTTAACCTTTTCATGCTCCTTTATATGCTCCAAATCAGCCACCTTAATTAACACATAATTAAGAGTAGCATATTGATCTTCCACAAAGAAAGACCCTTCTTTTTCTCTTAAGCTTTTAACATTCTTCTCTACTTTTGTTTCTTTTACCTCACTTATTTCATTAGCTATTTCATCATAAATAACTTCACTACTAGCAACTTTATTTGCTAAAACTTTATTCTTGACTTCAACCTTATTAAAAATTGATATGTCAGTCTCTTTTCTTTTATTTTCTTTTCTCGCTCCTTATTCTATATATAATTGACACGTGTTCAAAAGTTGATTGAATAAGTCTCTTGTTGTATTAAATTCTTCTCGAAACAAATTAAAATCCTTCTATAACACTTGTATTTCTTGCCTTCTTTCTTCATTTGAATATTGTTTGTAATGTTTATAAGACATTATTACTAAAATACTCACATGTTTACACTCAAAAGTAGGCTTTTCTGTCTTTTATGTTCATTGTTTTTATCTTTTACCATTCTTTTCTTCTTCCTCAAGTTGTACTTTAAAATTAAATACAATTTAAACAAGATAAATCAAGCAGCAATTTATAGATAAATAAGGATATACCTAGCAAAGAAATCAAATAACAAGTTTGAAAAGTAAATAAGAATGGGAAAAAATAAGAACACACTAATGTAATGTAAGTAACTAGAATGCAAAAGTTACTTATGTAATGTAAAAGAGGGGTAAAAGAACACAATTATCAAAAATAAAAACTAAAAGAAGCAATAAAAAGAAAAACTAGAAGGTATGTAATGAATTTAGTTTTCTCCTAATGAGAACCTGGGTACACAAACCCAATGAAATCACAATCTAGTAAGCTACAGTTTAACCTAACCCAAAACTAACAAAATGCGTAAATCACAACCTTGCTATTTAGAATAACATATGGCAATGTAAGCCAAGTAGATATGTTATGTAACACCCTCTACTAATTTCTACTTGAAACAGGCAAAGTGTGTCACTTCCCACTGAGGTCACCCATCCTAGGATTTCTCGAGGAGCCTTTCATTTAACTTTTACCTAAGTTTTATCAATGTTGACCAAACATCTCCTTTACCCAAATATGATCATTTATTCCCTAACTACGTCTTATTTTCGTCTGTTAAAATTTCCCTTAGGCATTACCAGACATTTTCAGAAATTTGGGTAGTATAATGACTACCCTAGTTACTAACTCAATTAAATCTGTAAAGAAAAACACTTCTAGTTCAACTTCCTCCCTTATTCCTCCTCTAGACCCTTTAGTCCTACAAATAACAGTTATCCACTCAGTATTAAAATCACAACATAAATCATAAGGTCGAAAACCCATCAATACCCAAACAAGCCAAAAACAATTATTAATTTACATATATTATTGTACATATATGCCGCTTATAATTCATTTATACAGATAACCTAAAATATCCATTCTACCCTACATACATGAGTGCAATTCACCATATATACATAAGTCAAAAGGAAAAATAATTATACCTAAAAGACTAGGACAGCTACACTAATGGTGACATCTGAAGTTGACCCGGACTCTGCTCATGAACTGCGCATCGGAACACTAACACGCTGAGTATGAAGACTCAGTGGTGGAATATAACAATTATATTATGTCACATACAATAGACAGTATGCAAGGTTCTACACAAAGAAAGTCATTCTGACCCTAAACTCATTCATTCATTTAACTTGACTTGTTATTTACTTATCCAAATCATTTATCATTTAGTATTGTTTACCCTATCTGTTTACAGGCCCAAAGACAGACTACACTTAAAGACACTAGATAGCAGGACTATCATATGCAGTGGCCTACTTTTAGGACCTAGGTAGCTGTAGCTACCTCGCCCGATACTCAAATACCCCTCTATAGACCACTTTTAATATCTGCAAGCCATGAAATCAGCACACAAGGGTGGATACTCAAGGACCCGTTCATAGACCACTCCTAATATTCACAACACAGCTATCATGCTATAGAACATATCACATGGTCTCAGTACAACCAATATAGGGTAGTGGGAACTAGAGGGAACAACTACCTAGCAGCTGCTCTATCCCTTAGTTGACCGGTTAACTCATCCAGTGGACGTCTAACTAATAGGCCATTACTATTTAGACTATATTCAGTGTTATTTTATCCTTAATTTACCATTTTGGGCCTAATCCACACATTTAATTACAGTTTTGCCAATATCGCAAAAAATCAATGGTCAGTTTCTGCAACTGAAACTATTCATTTGGTCAATTTCTCACTTTATGCATTTCATTTCTCATCTCACTTAAGCCTCATTCTCAAGGCTATTTCACTCAATCATTCTCACATTACATGCTTATTATAAGGTATTTTAATTTACTTAAATTTTAGCCATATGTTTACATCCAATTAAATACCAATTTTTTAACACATAACAACCCAAGTTTTTGCTCATTTTTTCTCCTATTTACAGGCTTTTGGCACCCAAAGTGCACTCATTTCCCAAGCACACATAACATGCACATTTCATGCTACCATTCGGCCATTTAACATTCACACACTTACACACATAATTCTTTGGTAATTTCTTCTACAAGTTACCCTAAAATAATGCCAATTACATAATTATATACACAATTTACACAAACTACATGCACACACTCAAGATACCAAGTTTCCATACAATAAAACCTATACAAATGTACCCATTTAAGTATAACATAATACAATTGAGATATTCCACATACCTAGGGTGTGTGGACACCCCTTTCTCCACCACTTTGAGCTTGGGATTGGTGGTTTCTTTCTCCTCTCTTGTCAAACCCTAAACATAAGCAATTTAAACTTTGAAAATTTCCCAAAAATTCACTATAGCTCCAAATGGAATTCTAAAAACATGAGATTTCTTAAAATCACCTAAACTATCTATACCAAAAATAAAAAATGAAATTCAAGCTCATTTACCTTACTTGAATACTATTCACTCAAGTGTAGTTTCTCTCACCTTTGGCCTTCTTTCTTCAATTTCTTGGGTGATTTAGCATCTAAAATCAGTGGAGGCTCTAATTATTTATATTTTTCATGAATTTTAGTGAGGAATAAGAGAGAGAAAGTAAGCAAAAATGGTGGGTTGGCATCGGCTTAGTGTGTTTTGGGTAGAAGGAGATAGTTTGGTTCATGGTGATGGTTACACACATGAAAAATCTGATACATGAGATGGGTTGGATTCATTTGATTGAGCTAAATGGCCCAGAACCAATTTTTAGCCCTTTTTTGTCACATTTTTGCCTAAAAATTCATAAAATATTCTATAGAGCTCAGAAAATTCCCATTTCTATTTTAAAATTTCTCAATTAATGGGACTAAGGTCCATGTAAAATTTTAAGTAAAAATTCCACTATTAACTTTTTGGCATTATTCACGGCTAGAATAAAATATTCAGAAAAAATATCAATTGACTTCAGAAAATTCTAATTCCTCCTCCATCATACTCAGTGGAATTTTTGAGGTGCAAGGTATGGTATTTTCGAGACTATCCAGGCACATTCTCGGGGCAGTCCCGACTCGATCTCATTTTATCTCTGTAAACAGTAGTTTATGCCCTAATTTAAATTATTAGTTCTGCTAAAATTTTTAATTCATTCATTTTTTCTAGTTTCAGGCCCATCAAAATTTTATGACTAATATGCCAGTCATCGGACTCGAAATAATAATCCGCACCACGAGGAACATCATCCGGGCCTATCCGGTACTATTCACAAAACTTTGATTGTAGGGCGTTACATGATCAATAGGTAAAGATGAATATCTCAATTTTAATTCAATAGGTAATTATGAATATCTCAATTTTAATCCAACTTCAACAAGGGTTATCAAGGTTAATTGAATGCTAAAGATAAGTTTTCAAGCCTAATTTTCAAAAATAAATGTAAATGTCAAGCTCAATACAAAGAGTAGTAACGATTGATGCATAACTTGCAAGTTTAATTTTTAAATGATTCAAGATGCAAATTCTGTAATTTTATGATGAACAAGGTATATTAAGTACCAAAGAATGTAAAAAAGCAAAGATAAACAATGGGGGATCAAAGCCAAATAGAATTTCTTACTATGGCCTAATCAAATTCTTTTTTTTTCCAATTTTTTTCTTCTTTTTTTTTTCCTTTTTTTTTACTCAATCACTAGATAATACCAAAGAAAGTGTAATAAATCAAGATCCAAAGCAAAATATCAAAGAAATCAAAAGATCAAAATTGGGCAAGAAGTTCGGATTCAAATAAATTAAATCAAAGAAATAAGATAACATAGATAAATAAATTCTCTACAATCAAGCTCTGATATCATATGGAACCCTAAGGTCATATAGACCCCGAACTCTAACGCACAAAATCAGGTCAAACGTCAAACTTTAGATAATTTGCTTTACCAAAACCCCTAATTGACATGCAATTGAAAATGTGGAATATTAAGCAAAAGAAATAAGCAAGAATGAATAGACGCCATAAGAATAGATCTTGATAAGTAAATTCAATTCATAATGCAACGAGTAAAGAAAGAAATTTCTCACTTGTATATTAGGCAAATCCTTGAAGAAATATTTCTTGTTGTCAATGTCAATGTAATTTGTAGAGAACAAGCATAGAATGAGGCTATTTATAGCCCTCTTATACTAATTCTCATTCAATAAGGAAAATAAAAAGCATAAGGCATGTTTGGATAATCCCTTTAACAAAAAAATAAAAAAAATATCATAATTAAAGTTGAACCAAACAAGGCTATTGTTTTTCAAAATATGAATTAAAATAAGGGACATATTTAGTTAACTCAATAAAAATCTTTTAAACTAAATTACGTAACTCATTTAATTAAAGTTAAACCAAACAAGACCTTTGTTTTCATTAAATAATTATTGTAATTGGTGCTTAGCCAAACAAGACTCTTATTTTTTATGCTTTAGGCTTAGTCTTCATATTATTGGCCCATACAAAATTTCAATGCTTCTTTGAACTTTTTGACTTTAGAATGTGTAATTGCCTATTTTAAGAATGCCATCACCACCGAATCCTTGCATGCATCACTTTTTAAAATTTATCTTTAATACATATTGGATATTCTCAATTACACAATGGACCATACTTGTTTATATGCACTCAAAATAACTCATTTCCATCTTTTTAATAAGCAAAACATATCTTTAGGTACTTAAAATTTACAATTTTCTATATTGGATCTTTATATTAATTCCTTCTACTTTCAGTTTTAACTTAAATCTCTATTTAACATTTTTTGTACAAATTTCTCTGCATTTAATCACAAAAGCCAATGAAATGACCATTTGTTTCACCAGCTACAATAAACAAAACTCAAGTGCCTAAGAACTGCAATTGTTGATATAATAAACAAGAACTGCAATTGTTGATATAATAAACAATCTTTAGGCATCTTTTTTTTTTTAAGAAGTAATTTTTGTCAAATTCTATGACTTTTAAAGGATGTGAGCCACCGATTTTTGATGTGATATTTTTTATTATTTTATTTGACAAAATACAGAGATTAATTTGACAAAACACAGCTTTTAATTGAGAATGAAACACACTCATCCATCATATAAGGATTTAATATGATTAAAAGTAAAAGTAGAATAACTCAGTATAGAAAATATTTAATACAACTATAATCAAAATAATTTAAGAAGCTGAAAATATGCTTTGCCTTTATAATGTTCAAGTTAAGTATTAAAATAACTCAAATTCTCAATTATGAATTACAAATATATAGTATAAGATTCTTTTTATATTTTATTTTTTTGTCAAAAATTCCATCGTTACTCTATGCCATTAATAATAAAATCACTAAGCTTAAATTTAAAAAAAAAAACTCTTCTCTCATGGCTTAATGATATACAAAAACCAGCCTTAGTTATATAATCTGCTGCTTGATTAGCAGCTCTAAGAACAAAAGAAAATGAAACAAAAGTGAAGTTCCTAGCCAAAAATAAAATGTCATCTATAATAAAACTAATAGCGCAGCATTCACCCTTCCTATCTAGGATATTTACAAGCTTTAAATAATCCATCTCAAAATAAACGTTAGAAACTTGAATTTTCATAGCCAAAAGAACAACTTGCTTTATGGCGAAGGCTTCAAGGCCAGAAGATCATTTCACTTCCATTCTCCACAATCTTATCTAATCATCTTGCCTCTGTTATCTCTAGTTATAGCACCCCAAAAAAACCTTTTTGTCCTTCTGTTGAACTGCAACATCACAAATAATTTTAATGGTTCCAACTGGGGGTTTCCTTCACCTAGATTGCTCAGTAGGTAACCTCGGCTTAGAATCTATTCTCTCCACCTTGCTCCCTATCATGTATTTGTTAAAAAATTTGTAATGTAAAGAATAAGTTTGTTTAATAAAAAGCTTTAACTCCGGGGCTTTCCCGTCAAAGAATTCTCAATTTCTAGATTCTTTAATAGATACAAGTAATAGCTTTATGTTCCCTTATAGTTCCTTAGGTTTGAACAGATTTCCTTCCACTAGGTTTTAAAGTCACAATCATTAGGAATATTAGGCTTATGTTAGATAGCAATACCAAACTATATCATTTTAGCCAAAGGGCATCTAAACAAACAATGTACAACATTCTCTTCTTCTTTGGGGTAAATAGAACATATTATATCCGTAATAATGCCCATTTTATACAAGTTGTCTCTAGTTGCTAGACTACTCTATATGGCCTTCCATTTAAATTTTTTTTATTCTAGGTAAAGAGTTCATCCTCCATATCTATTTCCAATTATCTGCTAAATTATAGGATGTATTACTCTCTAACTTGTTAATGAGTCTATAGCAAGATTTGATAGTGAAAATCCCATTCTTCTCAAAGCCCTACACTAACTTATCCTCTCTTTGTCTAAGACTTGAAGCAATCACCAAAATAGCTTGGGCATCTTCGTGATTAAATATAATCCTAACTAGCCTTGCATTCTATCCCCTACCCTCTCTACAAAGAAGATTGCAAATTTTGTAACATCCTATAGCATCATTTCTCATGGAAGTAGGCTTTCCAATAGCATAATTAAGAATCTATATATACACCTTTATCCAAATTCTTTTACCATTTCCCACTACCCACATCAACCCTTTTCCTAAAGCTTCTTTACCCCCACTAAATACTCCTTCAAGCCCACAAGCTCCTAACACGTACACTACTTCCTATAAAATCTGTATAAAGGTAATACTTAGCCTTTAAAAAAAAGAGCTACCAAAGATTCAGATTGGTTTCTAGTTTCCACACTTGTTTAGCAAGCAAAGCTTAATTGAATTTTCTCATATCCCTGAAATTGAAATCCCCTTCTCTTTTACTCTTTGTCATAATCCCCTATTTTAACCCGTGCGCCCCTCCAACTTCGTCTTTTTTTTTTTTTTTTTTTGCCACCATAACTTAGCCATTATAAAATAGATTTTTTGCTCAATCTATCTAGATTAAAAATAAACATCACATAAATAGGCATTGCTTGCAATATAGACTTAATAAGGACTTCTTTTCCTGCTTAAGATAGACTAATCACTTTCTGCCCACCTTACTCTAAAATATATCCAATAAATAGCTTAAAAATGTCTATTTTAAATCTCCCACAGCATTGAGGAACACCAAGATACCCACCTGTCCTTATCAATTCTTTCATGCCCAACATCATACTCAATTTTCTCCTTTCTTCCATGAACACTATTATAAGTAACAGAAGATTTCCTTGCATTCCACTTTTGACCTGTACATTCCATGTACTCCTCAAGAACCACATTGATATTCTTTAGTTCCTCCTCTTTAGCTTCTCTAAAAATCATTGTATCATTAGCATAAAGGAGGTGGGTTATAAGAGGACTCCTAGCATTAAGCTTAAACCCTTTAACGTACCTTTACTCATGAACTTTAGTAAATGCTCTAGCGGGAAAGTTAGATACCATAAGGAACAAATTAGGGATAAAGGACCTCTTTGTCTCAATCCTCACTTATGGTTGAACCATTTTGTCATAGATCCATTAACCATGATAGCAAATCTAACTGAGGTAACACAAGACATAATCTTATCAATCCACTACTAAGAGAAACCTTGTTTGCACATGATCATGCTTCAGGCTTCCCAATCAACTTGTCATATGCTTTTTCCACATCTCACTTAATGTTGACTTATTTTTTCTTCCCTTTAACATATTTCATAGAGTGTAAAACTTCATGGGCTAGAAGAATATTATCCCAAATGGCTTTATCAAGCAAAGAGGTATATTGGTTTAGGGCTATAATTTTATTCATAAGGGGTTTAAGCCTAGTAGTGAGAATTCTTGATATGATTTTGTAAGCAAAATTACAAAGGCTTATGGGTCTAAAGTCTCCTATATTAATTGGAGCAGGTCTATTTGGAATAAAAATAATAAGAGTATCATTGAGCCCTAGTTCCAGAATACCAGTTTTGAAAAAATCCATTACCATGGAATAAACCTTGATTTTTAGGATATCCCAATACTTTTGGTAAAAAAACTCCTTGGAAGCCATCAAGCCTAGGAGCTTTCAAATCCCGCCATACTAGAAACTGCCACCTCCACCTCTTGTATTGTTACCTCACGGTTGATCTCCAAGTTCATTTTAAGAGTGATAAATAGATTTTTTTTTTTTATATAATTTTCTAGTTTAAATTATGTTATGTTAATTTTTTGAGTTAATATTACCTATATGGTTGTTGAACTTTACAGATTAGTCACAAAAGAATTTTTTGCAATATAAAAATAATTAAACTTTTAATTTTTTTATTAAAAATTATAATGGTCAAAAAATAAAAATTCCGTACTAAATTTTTGATATGGTACTCCAATAAGCATAAAATATAACAAAAAATTAATTTTAAGTAAATATTTG
>CANXYI011066365.1:0-11485 GCA_948208565.1 Hura crepitans
AACAAAGGTTATATCAAGCCTAATGTCTCACCTTGGGAGCTCCTATATTGTTTGTAAAGAAGAAGGATAGATCGCTTCGATTATAGGCAGTTGAATAAAGTGATAGTTAAGAACAAGTATACGTTGCCTGGGATCAATGATCTTTTTGATTAGTTATAGGGTACTAGTGTCTTTTCCAAGATAGATCTAAGGTCAAGGTACCACTAGTTACGAATCAAGGAGGGTGATATTCCTAAGACTACCTTTAGGACATGTTATGGTCATTATGAGTTCTTAGTGATGCCATTTAGACTCACTAATGTCCCAGTAGCCTTTATGGACTTGATGAATAGAATCTTTAAGCCATACTTAGATTAGTTCATAGTTGTATTCATTGATGACATTTTAGTGTACTCCAGAACCCGGGAGGAACATGAACAACACCTTCAGATTGTGTTGCAGATATTGAGAGAAAGGCAATTGTACACCAAGTTAAGTAAATGTCAGTTCTGGTTAGAAGAAGTGGCATTCTTGGGTCATATTACCTTAGCTGACAGTATTAGGGTGGACTTAAGTAAGGTGAAAGCAGTGTTAGAGTGGAATCCTCCTAGGAATGTGACTGAGATTCGAAGCTTCCTAGGACTGGTAGGTTATTACCAGAGGTTCATAAAGGTTTCTCGATGATTGCTGCTCCACTAACAAGGTTGATAAGAAAAGATGTGAAGTTTGAGTGGGATGACAAGTGCTAGGCTAGTTTTGACAAATTAAAGTAGATGCTGACAGAAACTCCTATCCTTGTGTAGCCATAATAGGGTAAGGAGTTTGTGATCTATAGTAATGCTTCACAAAGTGCACTTGGTTATGTGTTGATGCAAAAAGAAAAGGTAATTGCCTATGCCTCTAGACAGTTAAAGACTCACGAGAGGAATTATCCCACACATGATTTAGAACTTGCTACGATTGTTTTTGCTTTAAAGGTGTAGAGACATTATTTGTATGGAGAGAAATGCTATATCCATACAGATTATAAGAGCCTAAAGTATTTACCTACATAGAAGGAGTTGAATTTGAGACAATGACGATGGATGGAGTTAATCAAGGATTATGACTGCTTAATTGACTATCATCTATGAAAGGTAAATGTAGTTGCGGATGCTTTGAGTAGAAAGATGATAGCTACCTTAAAGTTAGAAGGTGCAGTGTTGGCTAAATTACAAGTCAAGGCTAACATTAGGTAGCAAGTTAAGGAAGCTCAATTGAAAGATACACAAATAGTGTAACTTATGAACAAAGTCAAAAAAGGGAAGACAATAGGCTTTGAGTTGAGTGATGATGGAAGCCTATACTACTAGAATAGGCTATGTGTAACTAATATGGATGAGTTAAGATTACAGATTCTGAAGGAAGCTCATGAAGCTTTATACTCCATGCATCTAAGAAGTACATAGATGTAACTCGGGATAAAGCCTCATTATTGGTGGCCAAGAATGAAGCGTGAGGTAGTTGAGTATGTGGTTTGTTGTTTAACATGTTAGCAGGTGAAAGTAGAACACCAGGTTCCTTCTAGGTTGCTACACCTAATTGCAATTCTAGAATGGAAATGGAAGAAGATTACCATAGACTTTATCATAGGATTACCTTTAACTAGGAGTAAGTGTGATGCTATTTGGGTGATCGTGGATAGGCTAATGAAGACAGCCCACTTCATACTAGTTAGGATGGACTACTCCTTAAAGAGGCTGGCCAGGTTATACATTGATGAGATTGTGAGGTTACATAAAGTGCCAGCAGCTATAATCTGAGATCAGAACATGAGATTTACATCCAGGTTTTATAAGAAGTTGCAGGAAGCTTTGGGTACTCGATTGACATAAAATACAACATTCTATCCTCAGACAGATGGTCAATCTAAGAGAGTGATACAAGTGTTAGAGGATATGTTGCAAAGCTGTGCCATTGAGTTTAAAGGTAATTAAGACCAGTATTTGGCATTAGCGAAATTTGCATACAACAATAGCCACTAGGCTAGCTTAGGCATGGCTCTATATGAAGCCTTGTATGGTCACCGATGTAGGACTTTACTCTATTAGAGTGAAGTGGGAGAAAGCAGGATTGTTGGACTTGATTTCATTCAAGATGCTGAGGAGAAAGTCAAGATTATCAAAGAAAGGTTAAAAGCTGCTTTAGATAGATAGAAGTCTTATGTAGACTTGAAAAGACGAGACATTGAATATGAGGTTGATGAACAGGTGTTCTTGAAAGTATCACCATGGAAGAAGATACTCCAAATTGGCAAGAAGGGAAAGCTTAACCCCAAATTCATTAGACTTTACGAGATCACAAAAAGAGTGGGTCCTTTGGCTTATCGACTTGCTTTGCCACCTAAATTATAATATATACATGATTTATTCCATGTATCAATGTTAAGGCGGTACCAATAAGATCCATCACATGTGATAGCTACTGAAGAAATACAAGTACAACCAAACTTGACGTATGAGGAGGAACCATTGCAGATCTTTCCTAAGGAAGTGAAGCAGCTGAGAAATAAGGTAATCCCAATTATGAAGGTGTTATGGAGGCACCATAACATGACCAAGGTGACATGGGAAAGTGAGGAACAGATGTGGATGTAGTATCCTCACCTTTTTATCTTAGGCAATTTCGAGGATGAAATTTCTTAAAAGGGGAAGAATTGTAATGCTTATAAGTCAAGGTCTTATGAACAGTACCTTCTAGGCCCCGAATGATGTTCCTTACGGTGCGGGCTATCATTTTAAGTCCAATAAATGGCGCATTGGTCATAAAACATTGATGAGCCTAAAAATAGGGAAAACAAATGACTTAAAAAATTTCGCAGAACTAATAAAACATTTCGAGTCAAGAACTAGTGGATGTGGAGATAAAATGAGTTTGTGCCAGGATAGCCCCGAAAGGTGCCTGGAGGTACTTGAAAATACCATACCTTAAACCTCAAAAATTCCAATGAGTATAGTGGATAAGGAATTATAATTTTTTGAGGTCGATAGATATTTTTTCAAAATATTTTATTCTGACGGGTGAATAGTATCAAAAAGTCAACTGTTGAATTTTGACTTGAAAATTTATATAGGCCTTAGTTACACTAATCAAGGATTTTTAGAACTAAAATGAGAATTTTTAGAGGCCCAGAGAATTTTTTGTGAATTTCTAAATCTAAAACTTACATAGGGTGAATATTAGCCATTAGATCGCCACGTGGTGCAATCTAGGCCATCCACCCTCACTTATATGAGAGGTTACACATGTGGGAGGCTTACATATGCCAAGTGATCATCTTCCACCTTGCAAAAAGCCATAAACCTGATGCCATTCTTCTCTCTCCTCTACCATTTTTGTTCTATTATCTCTCTCCTCTCTCCTTTAATCCCCACAAAATTTATATGAAATCAACCCTCCATAATCCATAGATTCTATTTCTCTAATTAAATTTGAGAAAGGAGGCCAAATTTAGAAGATATGTCACTTGGGTGAATAGTGACATTTTTTTAGGTGTAAGTGTCCCTAATCCATTTTTTATTTTTGATATAGGTAGATTAGAGTATTCTAAGAATCACCGTAGTTTTAGATTTCAATTTGGAGCTCTAGATAATTTTTGAGAATTTTCTAAGGTGAGATTCTTGTATGTTAGGGTTCAAAGATCCAAGTGACGAAACCCAAGTTCCTAAGCCTCCAAGTGGTGGATAAAAAGGTGTTTTCACACCTTAGGTATGTGAAAAAGCTTCAAATTTAATATGTCTATGTGTATACTATGTTTTTATATGTGAACCTCGTATGGAAATACATGAAATTAGATGTATGCATGGTAATTAGGTAAATTAATGTTATAATAGTGTTTATGGCCTCAAAATAATAGGTTTTGGATATTTGATTAGAATGAAATGCATGTGTAGGTGTGTGGGTGAATGTTGGCCAAAATGTATGTGTGATGGAACATGTGATGTGTAAATATGGCTATAATGGGTTAGGTGTGGAAATGGTAAGGTTATAAGGTGTATGAATACTAATTGAGAGGTGTATATTTATGGTAGCATAATTGGAATGTAATTTAGGTAAAATCATGGCTTAGTGATGTAAGTATGAAATGAATGGTTACATTGCATGATTATGTATTTGGTGATGTAATTATGGTGCATAAATGAATAAATAAGGAAGTTAAGAGAGTTGGCCTTGGGATGGTTTAGTATTAGAAAGGCATGAGATGAAAAAATGACCAAATGAATAGTGTCAGTCTCGTAAAGTTACCAAATGAATAGTAACTTTGCAACCGTAGGTGAAATTTTGGTATTTGGTGTGTATTGCATCATAACATGTGACTTAATGGTAAAATGGACTTGGGAATCAATAATATTAAGATTAAAAATCTAATTTAGTTATTAGCCCATCAGTTAGACACCTACTAGATGGGTTGACCGATCAACTATGGAGTTAGTAGCTGCTAGGCATCTTGGTCTTTCTAGGGCCACTTCTTTGTGTTGGTTGTGGCGAGTGTAGCTACCAAGGTTTTGACATGAACCCTACACAGTAAGGTATTGGAAGGTCCACTAAGGCTAATCCCTACTACCTATTTGTCTGTTCGTGGATATTGGGAGGTCCCACAGGGCTAATCTTTGCTATCCACCTATGATGGTTGCTGATGTGATTTGTAGATATTAGGAGGTCTACAGACTAATCCTTGCTATCTGCTAGTCCAGTATTAGGAGGTTTAGGGACTGATCCCTACTATTGAGCGAGGTAAGTGCAGCTACCTAGGTCTAAAATATAGGCCATTGCATAGGATAGTTCTCGTTATCTGGTGTTTTAAAGAGTTGTCTGTCTATCATGGGCCTATATTCTAATAAATTAGACTGAAGAATAAATAAGTTGACTGAACTTATGGGGAAACTGGACTTATAGGAATTAGGATGATGGTAATATGTATTGAACATTGCATGTTGCATGTGTGCATGTTTGACATATTATATTTAATTTATTTCACCACTGAGTTTTATACTCAGCGTGTCGGTATTTCGATACACAAGTCGTAGCTTAAGAGATGATTAGCATTAGATGACCCCAGTGTAGCTATCTCTAAGTCTTTTGGTACTTTTTGCTTTTCTTTTGAGTTAATATAATGTGCACTTATGTATATTAGACTAGAGAGGGTTATGGGTTGTAAGCTAAACTGATATTTGAGAACCTGCATATGTGTACAGTTTTGCCTATTAATATAAATCTATTTATTTATGCATGACTGCGTGTTAATAGGTCTAAGACCTTGTGTTCCTTGATATATATGCTACTGAGTTATGATGATTTAGAGGGTAATGGTGAAGGGTCTTTAGAAGTGTTATTTTCTACAGGTTAATTTGGGGTTTGTTACCTAGGTAGCCATTGTGCTGCTTAAATGTCTATAATTGTCTAGTAGCCCTATGGGGATGTTTCAATAGTCTAAAATAGGTAGTAATAAAGGGATAAATAATAAAAAATGCAATAAGGGTATGTTTGGTTAATATTAGTCAAACTTGGGTAAAGGTTAAATAAAAGGCCCCTAGGAAAATCTAAGAATGCGTGACCTCAATGGGAAATAGCACACCTTACTTGTTTCCAGTAGAAATGGGTAGGGGGTGTTACAGTTGTGGTGTAATTAGTGTATAGTTTTGCACTCATGTACTTAGGTGGGATAAATGGGTACCATGTATAAAGGAAATATAACATATAAATATTAAATGTAGACCATTGTTGTAATTAAGTGACTATGAGATGCCCTTGAATGTGTGATTTTACTTGATGCCTATAAAATATGAGCCTGAGGCTCTAGGATTTGAATTTGTTAAGTATGGCTTGAGGCTTATGTTGATGCCATGATAGGTTGATGATTTGAGATGAATATTTAGAGAAATAAAAGGGTCTAAGATGTGAGAACTAGTTAGATGTTTTTATTTGAAGTGTTTTTATACAGGTTTAAATCTTGGGATAGTTATCCAAATAGCCGTTATGCTGCTAGAGTTTAGAAATTTTTTTTATATGCCTCTAGCTAATTATGGTGCAAATAGACTTGTATAACCATAAGTTGAGCTAATATAAAATCAGAACCAAGTTGTAAAACCTAATGGTTTTAAATAAATAGAGTTTTGTAGAAGTTAAATGAATGAACCTAAAAGATAATTCTAGGATGGGTGACCTAGTGAAAAGTGCACCACTTATTGGGTTTCTTTGAAAATCTAGTAAGAGATGTCATATTCCTAAAGAAACTCGATAGGCGATGAATTTTCCGACAAGTCACCCATCTTAGGATTTCTCCAGGGGTAAACTCCTTAACACTTATAGACTGTTCTAGAATTTTATTAGATATTGCTTAAATGTCTAGTCTAATCCTTATTCATACTCATAAATGGTCTCACAGACTTAGAAAAATCATTTATAGATACTTTCTAGGTCACATAAAAATAGGCAACATAACGGCTACCTGGGTGACATAACAAAATTTTTTTACTTATTAAAAGCACTTCTATTGGAAAATAATCCATAAACCTCTATTTATACCCTTCTGGTCCTCCAAATAATAGCAGCACACATCAAAAAAATATCAAAATTTCACACATAGGGCCTCAAGCCCATAGTTATCAAGATCACAAGCAATCCAAACAAGCATAAAACTTGCTATATATACATCACATCCAGGTTTTATATATAGATATAGTAGCTTCTAAGCATGCTAACCAAAACCTGTAAGATTTACATGAGTGCTACTACTAAAAATAAAAAAAAATAATACTATATACCCTTCAACACTTGTATTGCTACATGCACGATCCCCGAGGCTATCTTACTTGTCTTTGTTACTTGAGCACCACAACATAGATACACTGAGTATAAAACTTAGTAGTGAATTTAAACCATTTAAAACATGCCATATGCATTAACACACACATGTAAGCATAAAAATAAGGGTCTAAGTGTTGTGTGTGGGTAACATGCTAAATGATTAATGCCCTTCAGATGATATGTCATATTTCCCATAAAATTACCAAAATGCCATTAGAGTTTATTTATTAAATTAAATTAGAATTATCATTAATTATTTTAAATTTACATTTTACTTTATTTTAAGTCTATTTCATAGGCCTGACTAGATAGATGACACTTATAGACACTGGACCAAGCGAGAACTAAAAAATGTGCAGTGGCCCATATTTTGGACCCTGACTGCTGCATTGGCTAAATATAGCCATAAGGATCAATTCATAGAAACATCCTAGAAGGCAAAAAAATACTGGGTAACTGTGTATAGGGGTTAGTTTGTAGACCTTCCAATGGCAATGATCATGTCAAATAATTCATCTGGGTTTGCCCAACATACTAGTGTAGTGGCTCCTTTAAGGACCTTCACTGCTGCATTGGCATAGTCTGATATATAGTCAAAAGTGCTAGCAATAAAGAGTGTCTGCCCTATAGGCTAGTGCAGTGGCTCAATTATAAACCTCGATCACTGTATTGGCTCAGTTTGATAAACATACAGTCTAGCAGCTACTTGTCCCTAATTTGATCTGTTAACCCTCCCAATGGGTGTCTAACTAATGGGCCATCTGACTTCATTTTAAGTTCATTTCTTCACTGATCATTTTTCTATAATAACACATATTGAAAAATAGATAGTTATAATTTTTCTCAGATAGTCAATTTTTGACCTGGACAGTTACAAGTCACTTTTAGCCCTGCTGGGCAATTATAGGTAAATTTTCTGCAACATTTTTAACTCATTTCTGAAGGCATAATTAAAAGCACATTAAAGCAAGTCTAGCCTATTATTGTGGCTCAATTATTTACATACTAAACATTGATTTTAATTATAATCCCAAAATCATTTATAATGGGACAATTATAGGCATTTTACCTATTTTGCGATGGCCATTTTAGGTCCTTTTTCAGTGCCAATTACACTCATGACCATATTTTTCCATAGGCCTAAAGCCAAACTCAAATAGGTATGTTACATTGCTATACAAATGGCTTCTATGCCAACTTACATGAATATCACAAGTTAAGTCACTTTAAGGTACAAATTTCATGCCTAAAACTAGTCCATTTCCAAATCCATTTTTCATGCCATTTTAAGCCAATTTCAAGCGTACTTTTTCAACATTTTTCTATCCTTTAAAAGTGTCCCGTATGATATCCATTTCATGCATACTAAGCATGCACATTCACCTAGCTCATGCCACATAAATAATGCAACCTTCATGCCATAAATGTAATGCCATTACACACATTTGCTTATTAGGCCATACCTCATTTTCATGCCATTTTACCTTGCAATACTCTTAGCCAATAGCCTCAAATTGCGTTACACATGATTTCAATCACATTTAAGCACACATATACACATTTAAACATCACACAAGCATGCTTACACATATATTATGCCTTTGCCATGCAACCTAAGCTAACACACACTATGATCATACCTCAGCCACATTACACACACACACACAAGCTTTATTCACCCATCTCTTTACCTACACCTCACATGCCATTAATGGCAAGCCATATACCATACCATATGCCAATACATATGACATACAATTAGCTTACCCATCAAACCACCTTTCGGCCAAAAGAAGGTAGACACCAAAACTCATCATTCTTACTACCTACACACATATTTCATACATCTTTCATGTTATATACCTTAGAAATCATGCCAAACCACCTAAACAAGCTATACACACACACACAACCTTGCCAAAACCTCTCGATCAAAAGGATATCATGCCTTTCCATACATTCCTTTCCTTAAATCAACATTCAAATCATGCCTTACATATAACATTAGCCTAAATATGTAACTAAATCACCAATTCACATGCATTAGCCATAAATCACACTATTTCTATACAAGAAATCCTAGCCTATCACAAACAAATTCCATCATTAATGCTTCAAATACCCTAAATTCACTTACCTCCCTATTAAAGGAGTTGAATGCTTCACTTTAAGCTTAAAAAAAATCTCCAACACCTCACTTCTTCCTTAGAATCTATTCATGCCAACATTACCTTTAAAAATCCACTAAAAATCACACACACCTCTAAATCAAATTCCAAGCATATAGGTATTCTTAGAATCATTAAATCCCCTAGGAAATAAATTAAAAAGGGCTAAAATACTTACATATCAAAAGTTACCCTTTTAGTCCTCTTTGATGTACACCTTAGTTTCCTTGAATTTTCTTGCAATCTAAGGACTTCTATGGCTTCCAACACCTTTACAAATCAATTTTTAACATAATTAGGGATTTATGGTGGCAATAAGTAAGGGAAAAGTGTGCTTAAAGGAATGAAAATGAAGGTTAAAATCTAAAAATGGCATCAAGACAATAAGGGAAGATAGAAGAAAAAAGAAAGAGGGGGTGAGTGGATGTGGACAAGTGGCCACTTAGGTGGCAAATAGGGTCTTATATAGTGGCTGAGGTGGCACGAATGGGGCCCACATACCACTCAAACAATTAAAAAAAACTCAATTTCAGTAGAAACTTTGGGAATTTTAAAAAATACTCAGACCTCTAAAAATTGTTATGTTTATTTTAAAAATATTTGATTAGTCCCATTTAGAGGCTCATAAAATTTCATTGCCAAATTCCATCGATAGGACAGTTAACCAATTGCCTCGATTTATGTGTAAAACCCTTAAATTAAGAAAATTTACAAACGACCTCAGAATTCAAAAATTCTTTCCCTAATGGACTTAAGGGATTTTTTTAACCTTCAGTGTATTGCATTTTTAGGTATGTTGGGGCATATCTTGGTTCATTCCTAGCCTGACTCAATCTAAGCCTATGGCTTACTAGATTATAGCCTAAAATAATTTATTATTTTTACTAAATCTTCAAATTAAGTTAATTTCAACATTTTATGGCCCCTCAAAGTTTCATGACCAGTACAGCTGCCTCGACCCTAATGAAGTTTACCTAGCACTCCATGAACACTTTTCAACCTTAGTGGTACTGTTCATAGAGCCTCAACTTACTGGTATTACAATTCTTCCCCTCTTAAGAAATTTTGTCCTCAAAATTACGTAGAGTAAATAGGTGTGTATACTGAGCCATCATCTATTATTTAGGCTTTTAGGTAGCTTCTTTTACATTGTGATGTCTCCAAAGAACTTTAACCAAAGGAATGGTTGTATTCCTTAATTGTTTCACCTCTCTAGCCAGTATCTATGTTGGTTCTTTTTTTGTAGCTTAAGTTTGGCTGTATTTCTGTATCTATTGTTAAGACTATGTGAGAGAGATCTAATCTATATTGCCTCAGTATTGAGACATGAAGCACATAATAAATCTATGATTGTTCAGATGGTAGAGTTAGCCTATATGCTAGAGGTCCCACTCTCTCTATGATCTTATATGGTCCAATGAATCTGGGGTTTAATTTCCCCTTTTCCCTAAATCTGAGGGCCTTTTTCCATGGGGACACCTTTAAGAACACTTTCTCACCAATGTCATACTCAATATCACTCCACATTAGACCAACATAGGATTTAATCCTATCAACTGTAGCTTTTAATCTTTTTCTTATCACTTTAACCTTTTCCTCTGCATCTCTAATCAGATCGACTCTTGATATCTTATTTTCCCTAAGCTCACTCCAGCACAAAAGAGTTCTACACTTCCTGCCATATAATGCTTTATATGGGGCTATGCCTAAACTATTCTGATAGTTGTTATTATAGGAAAACTTAGCTAGAGAGAAGTATTGATCCTAGTTGCCTTTATATTTAATGGCATAGCTACATAATATATCCTTAAGCACTTGTATCACCCTTTCTGACTGTCCATTTGTTTAAGGGTAGAAGGCTATATTATAGGTCAATCTAAAGCCTAAGGCTTCATGCAACTTCTTCTAGAACTTGGAAGTGAATCGAGGATCTCTATCATAAACAATTGCCACAGGTACACCATGAAGTCTAACAATCTCATCAATGTATAGTTTAGCCAACTTTTCTAGTGAGTAGTCCATTTTGATAGGGATTAAGTGAGCTATCTTAGTCAACCTATCAATAATCACACACATAGCATCACATTTGCCTTTGGTCATAGGCAATCCCATTACAAAGTCCATTATCACTTTTTCCCACTTCTATTCTAGTATTGCTATAGGATGTAGCAATCAAAAAGGAACCTAATGCTCAGCCTTTACCTACTGACATGTTAAGCATCTAGCAATATACTTTGCCACATCTCTTTTCATACATTACCACCAATACTAAGGGTTCAATTCCAAATATATCTTAGTATTACTAGGGTGTATAAAATAAAGAGCTTTATATGCCTCCTTGAGTATCTATAACCTTAGGTCATCTGTACTAGGTACACATAACTTACCTTGATTATACAGACATCCATCCTCTCTCAAATCAAATCTTAGTTCCTTCCCCTCTGAACTTTACTTACTAGTTGCATCAGTGACTCATTTCTACCATGTACTTC
>CANXYI011066377.1:0-12231 GCA_948208565.1 Hura crepitans
CATTCATTGTCTTTTTCTCTTTATTGGCTTGACCAGGAGAGCCTTTTGAGCCACTAAATTGTTCAAAGAAGACATCTTGTGAATTTGACCTTTGCCACATAGGTAGTAAGGATAGGTAAGGCATTCCAAACTTCTTAGAAGTAGATTCTTTAGTAGAATTATTCTGAGGATACCCCTTGGGAAGAAACTGAGCATCTTTAATCAAGATTGATGATGAACCTTAGTTGGCCAACTCCAATACTTTTGTCAGTCGCTTTTTAATTTCCTCCATTTCTTGTAAGATTTTCTCTTGATTTCTCTCTATTGACTCAAATCTTGACTGAATCTCAAAAAGTTCAACCAAATGTGATAGCTGTTTTGGTTGTAAATCTCCTCCCACACTCTCTAATATAGCTTTGTCTTCCATGAGAAAAATCTTTTCAACTCTAGTGAGAATGGTTCAAATAAGAAAGGGAAGCAGGTCCGTCTAATATCTAAAAATTATCCCTTTAGTAACTCCCAAAAGTGTGATTTTTTGAAACATATGAATTTAATACAAATGATTTTTTAAAACATGCAAATTGATCATAAATACTCCAAGTGTAAATATTCTACAATACTCAATATAGAAAATTTATAATAAAATTACTAAATTATTATAGTGTATTTTTGTATTGTGGTGATATGATATATATTCCTTCAGGTTATAGTTTCATAAAATTTTGTGTATAAAGATGCTAGTTTAGACATTTAGAATTAATAAAATTAAATTTATGTCTTACTAATTAATTAATTAAGATTTTCTTGGTATCATTATTTATTGTTGTTGTTTTATTTGGATTCATTTTACTTTTGTTTTTTTTATGATTTGTCCACTTTAAAATATCGCTATCATTTTTGACATCAATATAAAGAAAAATTTATTTTGTACAGATTAACAATTTTGTAAATATATGTTGTTCAAATTATTCTAAAAAAAATTCTATGCTCTTGTACATTTTAATTATTTTTATTTTTAAAAGAGAGATGTTACTGTAATGAAGATAAGAAGATGGAATAATATAAGTTATCAAGCACAATAAAAAAAATGAAAATATGACATATAATTAACATGAATTTTCTCAAAAAGAAATGATTTGAATGTTACTTGATAGCTAGAATGTCTTAATTTCTCATTATCTGTGGATATGCTAGTATTTATATTTTTTAGTATTATTTTGGAGATTAATAAAAAAAACATGACTTTGAAAAATCAAATTTTAATGAAATTATGCTAATATCGAATAATCTTAATTTTTATCAGATCATGTTTTGATGTAGGCTAATATATTATTTTCCTGTCCCTTACTATTTTTCATATAAATGATAAAAGGTTAAAATAAGTAAATAAGATCATCATATAAATCATAAAAGGTTAAAATAAGTAAATAAGATCATCGATGGCAAATAATGAAATAAGTAAGTAAAAATGTAGTTTACTATATATGTGTTTGTTTGAATAATATTTATATTTTGAAAATTTAGAGATTTATATTATATTATAGGAAAATGTTAATGTTATATTAAAAATTTATAGATGTTTTTTTTATTGTAAGAAATTATTAATAAGGTAGAGCAATTTGTTGTAATGGAAAATATAATGAAAAATTAATTATAATTAAAAAGTAATTTTCAAATATTATTATTATTAAATTAAATATATAATTTCCAACTATTATAATTAAAATAAATATGCAATATATGAAATATGATAATAATTATGTAATAATAAATTATAAATAATTAGTTATAGTAAATAAATATTATTAGATAGATGTGTAGTTATAATAGTTAGTTATAATAATTATATAAATAAATAATTCTAATAATCATGTTTAGTGTAGACTTCAACGGCTTAGAAAGAGAAAAAATACTTGCTCACTAAAATAAGAAAGAAGCATATGGCTTATTAAGGCAGACGGCAATAAGCCCTCGCACATATTCACTCTACTAAAATATTGCCTAATAATAATGGGAGAGACCATCAAGACTTGATATTAGCTTAAAAGAATGGAAGGTAGCTAATATGGAAGAATTGTATATTTATGAAAGTATAAGTGTTATATTATTATTTTATAAATGTTTATTATTACTGTAATGAATAATTTAAATAAAAATTAATGAATGTATGTAATTATAATAAATATAAAAATTTCAAATTTTAAAGAATTTATAACCTATATAAATTAAATTAATATGTAATTTTTGTTAATGTGAAAGATGGCAAGATTTAAATTAACCCCGATATGAATGAATTCAAAGATTTTTTTTTTTTAAAAAAAGGCACAGTTGTTCTTTGTTGATATTCATGTTGATACAAAAATGAAGAACCATATTATATATATAAATAAGAAGCTACAAGAAATAATTACGGATGGTTAGTTGATGAAGGAATCAAAAAAATTAATGCATTTTTCATGACTATAACTTTATGCTATATGAAGCACGCAATGAAAATTTGGATGAAAAAGAATGAATAGGTATTAAAATTTGTTATGGAAGTCCAAAAAGATTGGAAAGAGTACTATACAAAAATTATTGGTACTCTACCTATTCATTAAAAAAAAAAACTATTGTAAGCATGCTAATTACACCAGACTAGGAAAATTTATCCTCCTATTTATTGTTAATAATGTTTAATTGTAATATTAATAATACAATTGAGAACTTATTACTGTGTTATATTATAATTTCTCAATTTATTATTTTCTAGAATATATTATGAATTAGCATTAGAATTATTACATCAATATCATTCGTTGTTTGACTTATACATATTATAAGATAAAATATTTATCTCCTCCATATATGTTAATTGTCTCCTGATAGCATTTGCTTGTTCCCATGCTAGTCTTAGTTTTAGCATTCATTTATTTTCATTTTTTATTTGCTTAATTGCTTACTCATATTTCGTTACTTACAAAAAATGACTGATGATTTATAAAAGGCACATTTAGTAAATGTAGATCTTACTCTATTGTATCTCCCTCTTAAACACAATGAGCTCATTCTCTTCTTAAACTAGCATAACATTCTTTGCTGTCTATATGACGACATTGCATATAATCATCATTAAATTGAGGCAATATCCATCTTCTACTATTGTGTCCCATTTTTAAACAGAAACATGAAAATGGAAACTTCATTTTAGATAATATATTATGTAAAATTTTTATTTTACTTTACATAGGCAGTATGATGAATTAAACTCAAAATGCATATTAATACATGCAATTGGGTCCACTAGTGAATTACCTCCTAATAATGTAGTAGAAACATTGTTTAGAAGCAATATGGAATGAAAATATATTAATAGATTTAAATGACTTTTAGCTCTTGAAAGTTTGTATCTTACA
The DNA here is from genome assembly GCA_948208565.1 of Hura crepitans. NCBI lineage: Eukaryota > Viridiplantae > Streptophyta > Magnoliopsida > Malpighiales > Euphorbiaceae > Hura > Hura crepitans. The sequence goes on from CANXYI011066377.1 coordinate 3,375, forward strand.
ATTTAATTTATTATGTTCTAATTTTTAAAATATGTTATTTTTCTCATAGGAAATTCATGATAAGTTATTTATTTGTAGGTCAACAGTAACCTCACATTACCAAATGATCGATGAGAGAATAATGCCATACATAATATCTTTTGAATTTTATAGTGTGACAAGAATTGGAATGTTCAATATTGACAACAATTTAATCACTACTCTTGTTGAAAGATAAAGACCTGAAACATATAAATTTCATCTAATAGTGGGTAAGGCCACAATAACTTTAGAAGATGTTGGCATCATCATAGGCTTGCATATTAAAGGTAATCCAATTATAGGATATGTGAGGCACAATTAGATTGAAATTTGTTAAAGATTTTTAGGAAAACTTACAGGTCTAAGGGAAATTAATAGTTCGAGGTTGAAGTTGACTTAGCTATATGAAAATTTTTTTGCTATTCCCTAAAGAAGCCACATATCATGAAATTTAATGCTTTATATGTGCATGGTTATTAAGGTATACTGGGGGTTTAATACTTTTAAGAACAAAGAGTAGTGTGGTTCTTCTTATATTTTTACCATTATTAGAGGACTTTATAGTTGCTGGACAATACAATTAGTGTTTAACATGTATGGCATGGTTGTACAGAGAGGTATGTAAAGTTATAAAGCCAACTACAAATGATATTAAGGGCTATCAACAACTCATACAGATGTGGGCATGGGAAAGACTGCCATAACTGAGACCTAAACTTCAATATCCTCATTGTATCGATCAATCCATACTATATGGATTTAGGTACATCAAGTTAAAATCACATATAATTATATTGGCACTTTAATATCCATTTTATTATTGATGATGATTTCAAAATTGAAAATAGTGGACACTAAGAATGATAAAAGGACACAAAAAAAAGAAAAGATGTTAATTCTTATCAATTAGAATTGGACATACAATACCCCATTAGGTCTCAATTGTATATGTTAATAATTTTAATTGTCATTGAAAAATAAGAAAATGTTAAACTTTAACCCTTTTTTTCATATGACAAAGAAGTTATGTCTCTACTGCCAAATTATTATGGCAATAGGCAATATAGTTGAAGGGCAATTGTGCCTTTAATTTATTTTTATATTGTTGAGTGGCACTACTCATATCATTATTTGTATCAATTTGGTATTAGCCTATTCTTAGGCCACTATTTATTAATGATATGTTGGGCAAAATGATTTTCTATGTTTATCCATTAATGGAACAATAAAGGCAATCACATAACTAAATCACCACCATTGCAAGAACCTTTGCATCTAAGATCACAATATATTCAATAATTTATAACAAGAATTAGAGGATGGATTTCTCGTATTGATGTTTAAATTAGAGTAACAGTATTGGCATTTTATTACTTTTTTCTTTATATTCCTTTGTTGATGATTATACAGTAATGATAGATTTCTTTATTAAAATATAAGCTGATAGAGTTGAATAGTTATTTCACAGTTATGCTGCAAGTTCATCTCAATCATCTTTAAGTGTTGACAAATAATATCAAGTATTTTAAGCATTATTGCTTCCTATGATTGAAATACAACTGATTATCCCCTTCAACCTGATTTATAGATAATTGAAATTCCACTAGTTGAATAGCCTTTTCAAGATTAGAAGCTAGGGTTTAATAGAAGGGATGTTACAAAGGTGACAAAAGTTAAGTTTTTACCATCATGTTCTATAATGCCTATCCCACCTCCTATGAGTTAGCCATTCAATGTGGTTAAGCCTCATTCATCTAACAAAATCAATGTTTAATGATCCATTCTAATGGAGAGTTAATTTTCATTCGAACATACAATTGCAAGATGTTTATACTATGTTCATGTATATAAGTAAAAACTATCCTCCTTTATTGTCCTAGTATTCCATATAGATAATTAAAGTGGTTAGTTAACTGGAGGCTCTTTGACTTATGCCACAGAGGAGCGAATGATTTCATGGATATGCTAGTTGAAAGTACTAGTCAAAATGCTTCTCAATTTCGAACATTTTTAAAGAATATCATCACAATAGGCATTGAAAAAGAAGACAATAAAGGGGATGAACAACCTACAAGAAATCCTACATGTAATAAAAGGCCTCTAACTTGAGGTATGAGGGGCATTTACATAGATATCATTAGTCTTGCTTTTGTATTAGTGTTGTAGGCTTTTTATTAATAATTTTGCATTAAATATGTGGCTTTTTATATTTTCATTCATAAAGTTTAAAAAATATTTATTTGATTATGAATCTAATTATATTTTCACTTATCATCCAATAATTTAATGTCTAACAAGCAATCTAGTTGTTGCAATAATCTATTACAAATCAATATGTTATTTCTATCATTATTTGCTAATGTATCTCTTATGGAATAGTAAATTCTAATTAATTAATTTTTTATGCGATTATTTTCTTCCCTGATATGATATAGTGCATAACATAATTTTGTAGAATTTCTTTAAGGCATTGTATTTAACTTGTATTTTGGTGTTCTCACTCCATATTCACATGTCTCCTTTTAAGTATAAATGCTTGTCTTTGCCAATAATTCCTCTCCTCATTTAACAAATTAAGAAAAAAAACTATCATTCTCTGTATTTGGGTTTAATGTATAATGGAACCTATTTTCTAAAGCCCAATGTCTACTTGTAGCCTGGAATATATCGCAAGTTGTGTATGTCATTGGCATTTCCTATTTTTGGAAAACATGAAATTCATAATAACCTTATAATGAAATGCTAATAACTTAGTGTTAAACATAATACATAAAATGCTAATAGAGTATACATTAAATAATAAAACTTTAACAACAATGGGGCAAGCATTGAGGCAAATATTTAACAAAATCAACATCCTTACTATTAAATGAAACATCAAAGATGTATTCATCTTTATTAAATTATGAGTCTTTATCACCCCATTCATTGTGATATTTGGCAAATTTTTATTCCATTATTGATATTTCTCATGTCAATTTTGCTCTAAGGTGTGCAATATCCTTATTAGTAGAACATGCCATCAATGCCAATTTAACCTTTGGGACTAGTACTTTATATTAAATATAATAACCTTCTTGCTGACATTATAACTTCCATAATTGAATCCAAAAAGTTTCCATAGCCAAAACAAGACTAAAATCCTCGTTTATTTCACTGTGATAGTCATAAAAAAATGTCCTACATTGCTATTTTGCATCTAATAAAACATTTTGCTTGTTGAAAATAACCTTTAGTTCCTTACCAAATTATGCCATTTAGATCTTCATACTTTTCCAAGGCCACTCTATTTCAACTGCTAGACATTCCTGTTAAATATTAAAATTTAATTATTTTTAAAAGAAATAGTAAACAACCATATAAGAGTTCAAATCATAACAATATTTTGCAATTCTAATGCATATAAATGGTACATGGTCTAAACCCAATAAAAATTCACTTTTTAACATATGTCCACATAATGTGTCAAACCCATTACACATACATTATACAAATCAAAAGTGCATAGTTTAAAGTAAAATATTAATTCATGGTCTACTAGATAGTCCTAAAGTATTGGGGCAAGTCTTCTTATTATGCTTCTGTTGTCCACACACACTACAATGATTTTTGTTTCCTCTCTCCCTTATGTCCATTTGATTCATAATGCATATTTTTTTAGGGAAAACCCTTCTTCCTCATCAATTTCATGTTAGGTTACTCAATGGGACCTTTATAATATGGCCAATAATCCTCATGGGCTATTGGATAAAATGAGGATTCATAACAATTTAAAGCTTTATCTAGTTTGTAATACCTCTCAACATATGTTTATATGTTTACATGCATATGCATGCGTGCAATTATAACATGTGAGCAAGGAATCCTTAATCCTTGAAACTTACTGCATGAACAATGTTGATTTACCAAACTCACAACTTACATGTTGTTATCTTTGCGAGTGCTAAGGTAACTATGTGTCTTGATTTTGAAAACACCTTATTCGTCTATCAAATTGCTCAACTTCGTGTCTATGAGCTTTCTCCACACAATCATTCATCACCTTACAACAATTTAGTGTGATTCACAGATCTAGCAACGAGTTGAGCTCTATACATGGTTCTTCTATCATCAAAAATTTTTACAAGTTGAGGGAACACATGCTCAGCAATTTATGTAACAAACATATCAAGTGCCTTTTAATGCATTATTGCAACTTTTTGCAATATTGGTCGTTCCATGACCAAAACTACATTTATCGTCTTTTGACATTGTCCTTTAATCAATAGGATAATGCATTGCCCACTTTACAATTTTTCATCTAAATCCTTTAACTCTTCCATCCTTGATTTGAACTTCCTTAATTGAAAGTTATTACCTATTAATTTAAGAGTAAATATTAAATATAAATGTTAAGTTATTTTCTTTAGTGATTTTTACTAAATTAGATCAAGAATGTTTTTCTACATACTAATATTATAAATCATATCTTTAATTAGTGAATTCTTGTAAGTGATGTTATAGTTGCTGACAAAATGGTGCAAGTAGTATCAATGAAATGCAAGAAGTTTTTTTCACCTATTACTTTTGTTCCTAAACTAGAATTTTAGCATGTATATATGATATCACATTAATGCCCGCTTGTTATGTAACATATTTTTTGAAGCAATTCAAAAACCAATTCAACTGGATTTGTTTTTTCTTTCAACAATAGTAAATGCTACAAGATATAAATAGTTATTGCCATCAACAGAGTTTATTATTAATAATGTTTGATAGAATTTTCTAGTTAACAATATTCCATCAATTAGCAAAACTGATTTGCAATGGGCCAACCCATCCATATATGACTTGAATGTCTAGAAAACCCATAAACTTTTATACATTAGGAATTGAAATGTCTACAGGAAAAACTTATAAATAGTGCTTAGATTGTAAAATTGTAATGCATCTAAGAAAATAGGCAACTTTTTATTCATAGTCACTAAATAACTTCTCGAGCACCTTTAATCTTGCGTACCAAGCTTTGCTATATGAAATCATAAAATGAAATTGATCTCATATACATGTAATGATTACACTAACTTTGAGATTAGGCTTTTTCCTTATCATCTCTAATATGTTGTCACAAATTATCTAACAATCTAACTGTGAGTGGTTCTAAGATAACAATCGGGTACTGTATGTATGTGTATGCTTGTACACTGAAATAGTATAATACAAATTATCCTTTTCTTTTATGCCTAATTTTCATCTAAAACCCTCTCTAACTCGTGTATAACAAATCACCTAATATGTTTGTTTTGATTCCATAATTCTATATGACCAATTGTTTTGTATTAAATATTTTTTAACATACCTATAACATTATCTTTGAACCTAAATGTGAAATTAGATGCATTTATTTTTGCACCCTATTCATCTTATAGGTATATGTTTAAGTTATGTATGTCATGAGTCATTATAGTTTCATCATTATCTTTATTTGTTGTAACATTACCCATTATTTCACCATCATTATCATTTAACCTATCATCTTCGCTACTTTCCTCTAGCACCCCTCACTCTACTTGATCCCGAAACACAATGGGAGATAACACACAACTGAAATCCAACTTCTTAATATCTAGTTTGCTTAAAAACTTTTTCCTTTATAACTTAAAACCCTTTTTTTCCAAACATAATAACCATAAGACTTTATAAAACATACTTAATAAAAACCACTTAATATGTTAAACTATTCAAGGATCATTGTGTCAAAATTTGGCAGCAAAATAGGTGTATTAGTGACACAATTCCCACTATAAATAGTAACCTATATAAGAAAACACTTTTATGGCTCATACATTCTCATACTTCATCATGTCCATAACTTCCATTCACATAGTCATGTACTCTTAACACCACATTTAATTATATCATCCATAAGATCTCATACATTCAACATCTATATCAAACATTCCTAATTCAAACAAAAATTCCATGCAACTACATATACATATTAGATATCTCAACGTAGTTCATACATCAGTCATATAAGAACATAAATAAGCATATATCAATCTACAATCCATACATAACATTGTTACATACAATTTTTAATACATATATCTCAGGCCCATAGCCCTTAACCAAGTACATATAAGTTCCTACTTAAAACTTTATATACAATCTTATAAGAATTATAAATAGCTACATAAGCCGCTTCCTCTAAAGATCATGATCTTCTATCACTTATAGATCCCTCAATCTTAAAGCCGTAAACCCTATGCATCACAAAACAAACAATGCGCTAAGCTTTGTAGCTTAGTGATGCATCTAATAATAATATGCTTATACCTACATTACTATTTATATTACATTCATAACACTAATGCTTTACACATGCATAACATACTTTATCATACAAGTGGTGTGTGTTTAAACAAAGAGATATTGTTATGGGCTATTCATGACATGTCTTTATGAGTATTACAATTATCATTTACAATATTATTTTTGCACTTTAATTACCATGTGATTTTTATCTATAGATATAGTAATATTTAAGTATATTACACCACTTAACATACCTATAAGTTAGCATTTCATCATAGAAAATATTCTTATAATTGATCCTCATTTGCTTTGTTATATCATAAATATAGGCCTATATGTTATTTATGATTTTGTGACTCAAATATTATATATGTTAACATGTCTAAGTAGTTTACATACATGTTTATAACTCTTAACACACACACACACACACACACTTTTTACATGCATAACTTTTGTAATCATTACATACCCATCTCATTCTCATATGTTAGTATTTAATAAAAGCCATACACATATACAACATGCCAATCATAATTACAAAACTTGCTTTTATCAATATACAAGTCCATTAAGTTTTAACGTTTTCTTGGGTAACTCTTTATAATTATTTTGAAACATAAAATTCCTTTTTGCCTTGCCCATACTCAGAAGACAACATCCCAATACTAGATAATGGGATACCGGACCACAGAGGCCTCATCCATACCATAGAGGTCATAGGTGTACAGTGGCCTAACTAAACCTTATGGTAGCTGCATCAGCCTAAGATATGTGTAATGGTCCATCTAGACCTTACAGCCATTACACCAGCTTAAGATATATGCAGTGACCTCTCTAGACCTTATGGTGGCTGCACTAGCCTAAGATATGTGTAGTAGCCCATCTAGACCTTACAATGGCTGCACCAGCCTAAGATATGTTTGGGCCTAAAAGCAATAAAGAGGCACTAAAGTACCCTAGTAGCTACTAAACTTTGTAGCTGACCGGTCAACCTATACAGACTAGATTGTCTAACTCATATGGGCTATCACCATTCTGTAATTTAGTTTCACATACTTAAAATCGTTTTTGTATGTTTCACACATCAATTGGTCAACAAATGACCATAGGGTAACTATCATTTTTTAATTATCATAACATTCATCTCTATATCATTTTCATGTATTATAGACATCATAAACATGTTTTATCACTCATCATACATCATAAACATATCTCACTCTCAGGAGATACCATTCAAACTTTATATTTCTAGGCCCTTCACATGTCATGTCCACTTTAGTCATAATTATTATTCTATTATTTAAGCATAGACATACATAATAATATCTTATTTATGCTTTCTTAGTTTATATGTTTACATAATTTCTATGTCTTTTTATATCTACTACATTATTATTCCATACCATGCATCTTATTCATTAGTATCACACATTATCATTTATACATTACAAGCCTTGCGTACATTATTTATAATAATTTCTTATATCCCATTTTAAGAATGCATTACAAAATCCGAACCCATATCGTTGACCATTTGACCATAGCACGTACACAGCCATCATCTATTATGTTCATGTTAACTATCTTATTTAGTACCATTTCAATTCCAAAAAAAATAGTTACATATACATACTCATCATTTTAACATCAATTGTATCCCTAATCTTCCATATTCATGTCATATATATATAAGTTATGAAAATTACAAATGCAAAACATCCCTTTTGTTAAAAAGCTATAAATATTTCGCTCATCATACAATATCAACCACAAATGTGTAATAACACACTCTAGTATGTATAAAGAACATCATTTCACATAGCATGATCACCACTTATTTAACTTCATACTTTTCAACTCTAGTCACATTTATCATTCATTATGATATGTCTAATTCTTCTTATAACTATAACACACAAACATAAAATTTCATATCATTTCTCATTAAGTAATAACTTAACCATAATATATGTCACTTTTGGCCATAAACACTCATGCACACACATAGTTAGGCTGCCATCACTATCACACACATACATTACTCTAATTCATTATTTAGCATTAGTTAAAACATGCCTTTATCATACTACATCACTATGCATGCCTATTATAACACCCCCTATCCATTTCTACCTGAAACAAGCAAGGTGTGCCACTTCCCACTGAGGTCACCCATCTTAGGATTTCTTTAGGAGCCTTTCATTTAACTTCTACCCAGGTTCAACTAAGTTTCACCAAATATGCCCTTAGGCTAATTTTGATTATTTATTCCCTTATTACTGTCTATTCTAGTCTGTTAAAACTCATATCAGGCACTATCAGGCAATTATGGAAAATCAGGCAGCATAACGGCTGCCTTGGTAACTAACCCTAATTTCACTTGCAAGGAAAAACACATCTAATCTCATATCATAACCGCAACCCCCTTCTAGACCCTCTGGTCCTCGAGAACATAGTTAACACTTCAGTAATACCCACATAAACTAGAATCACAGGGTCATAGACTCATCAACACACAAGTATGCAAAAATAG
>CANXYI011066526.1:0-11260 GCA_948208565.1 Hura crepitans
AATATAATATTGTAGTATAATTGGTAATTATTAAAAATGGTATTTATTGTATAATGAAATTTATTTATTTAAATAAATGTGACATTGAATAATGAATATAAGTGACTAAATGTATGTTTGATAATTAAAAGATTAAGGTAATAATAGAAGACAATTAATGGGAAATGTTGGATAATCATAATAATAATAATTGAGAATAAAGTATAAAATCTATATTAGAGAATCTGATGCCAATGATTAATTGGAAAAATACTAAATAATGATAAGAATTATTAAAGAGGTTAATAAAAAGGAAAATACTAAGGGAATGTTTGAGTTTGCATTCAATTATGAAAATAACAAATTTAAAGAATTATATAAGGAAGCAAATATGGATGATAATATAGTATATAGAAATTGAAAGAGAAAGTAGGTTACACTTTTATAGTAACATATTGTACATTGAGGATAAAATGTAAAAATGGAAGAGAGGATGAAAAATGTTCATGATCATAAGATTTGTAACATAGGTATACAATGAAAGAGAAATATCAAGATGTAATTTGTTCATTACATGCCATAAGTGAAACATGATTTTATTTTTATGACTCATCTAAAATACATATTGTATAAGATGTATGAAATAGTGAGATTATGAGTATGTATTATGAAAGTAATTGTACCTCATGTGTGCCCGAAAAATAATGTTCATAATACATGAATATGAATAGTTGGTAATAATCATAATGGATTAATGAAAAGCAAGTGGAATTTCAAATTTTAAACAATAGAAATGATTTAAGTAATTGAAGTAAATATTAATGACACCATGGATAAGGCCCATATAAGTTAGACAGTACACTACATAGGTAGATCTGTCACCTAGGGAATAGAGCAACTGCTAGATATTTGGTATCATGTTTATGGGTGCAGCCACCAGTAGGTCTATTAAAACAACTACAAATTTATTCATATGGGTGCAACCATTAGTAGGTTCATCAGGATCACTAGATAATTAGTGATAAACCGTTATGCTAGTGCAGTAGTCATCAGGTCCAAAATGTGGACCACTGTATGCTTGTATCCCTTTAGTTTAGTACTGAGGTTCTGTCTGTCAAATATGGGCTGCCTAAATTAATAAGTTAATAAAAGTAGAGATTAATAAGAGAGGTCTTAATGATCAAACAAAGAATATTGTATGATCAACTTGTATACATAATAAAAGTTATTTAATATCATTCAAGTGAATAGAATTATGGTGACAAGAGTAATATATTAAGGAAATCAATGTGGTAAATTACAATAATTATTTAGATCAAAGAATTGTTAGAAGAATATGAACAAAAGCATGAAGTTAAATAAATAACATATGATTTTCATAGTATGAGGTAATTACTGTAAGAAATGATTATATTATATTATGTCAGTTTGTGAATGTAATACATATGTAAAGACAATATGCAGTTTAAAAAGAATCGATTAAGATGTTAATAATTATCAAACAAGAATACTATTAACTAAAGTATGTTGACTGAGTTTAAAATACTGATTACTTAATGAGCTATGAATTAAATTTATACTATTAATTGGAGCAGGGGAAAAATTGTTTATGTTGTGTGGATATATGTGCATTGCAGAGTATACATCAAACTTGATACCATACAAGCATTTATTTGTTGGGATATAAGAATGTTACAAATTGTTAATATCATTATATTCATGATGCATTCTTATTTTATTGAATACACCACTGAGCACCATTGCTCAGTGTACTGGCTTTTGCTGGTGCGTAGGTAGTAGATAGAAGTTTTGAGTAGTAGCCTCAAGCAAGGCAACATGAGTTAAAGACTTAAATTTGGCATCATATGAGAATAAGTGAGTAATGATATTAGGTTGGCACTTATGTATATGTAAAGATATTAGGCCCTAGGTTATATGATTATATATTTGTGTGTTGGTAATTAATTGTAGTAAGATAGTTAAGTTTGTACGATGTCTTCCATTTAGATCCGGCAATCGGATTTGGTAGGAGATATTACTTGTGACATCCTATAACTCAACTAGTTATCGATTGGGTATTAGGGTGTTACACGCTATGTAAGGGAGATTATTCCCACTGATAAAGAGAAGTGCAAAAGGTTTAAGCATGGCCTAAATGATGACATCTGTCTCTATCTTAAAGCAACAAAAATTTGAGAGTTCCCTCAGATTTTTTCTTTAGCCCTCACTATTGAGAAAATACAACAAGGTAAGAAGAGTCCTGAGCAACAAAACTGACCATAAGGCTAAAATAATTCAATTTCTCTAGCACAAAAGAGATAGAAGGGTATACAAATTCAATGACGGACTCAAGCATGTTCCAAGATACAGAGGTTATCATAAAGGCTTACTTTTAGTGGAGGTTCACATATATCAATAGTCAAATTCTAGATGTCTATTGCTAGTGCTTTAATAGCTACAACTAGAGGTATGTGTGAACATTGTGGTAGAACACATATAGTTATATGCAGGAAGTTAACTAAAGTTTGTTTTAGTTTTGGTTCCCCATATTATTTATTTAGAGATTATCCTAATAAGAAAGACCTTCTTTTGCCTCAAGGGCCAGCCTAGAGTGTTACACCAATAATACCATCAAAAAGTAGGAAGTCCAATAAAGGGAAGAGAGTTGCTAATGTGCAAAGGACTAGACTAGAAGTGGTAGATAGACTAAAGGGACATGCACCTACTAGATAATATGCTACTAGAGCCTGGGAGGGTTATGATGCTCTAGACATTGTCGTTGGTACTTTTTTTATATTTTATATTATAGTTTATGCTTTAATTGATCCCAATTCTACATATTCTTATATATATATATATACATATATATATAATCCTTTAGCACATGATAAAGGGCTGTGTGCTAATACTATAGATACATATATGCTAGTGAAAAAATCTCTATGGCATAGTGTTGTGGTTAACAAAGTCATTAAGGATTGTCCTTTATTAGTACAATGGCATGAATTCCCTATTGACCTGATCAGATTACCTTTCCACAAATTTGATCTGATCTTAGGAATGGACGATAATCAAAACATTAGGTAATAGTGGACTGTAAAATGAAAAGAATCTTCCATAAAACAATAGATGGGCATAAATTAATAACAGTGGTGTATAAGACATATTTTCTTTCAAACATCATTTCTACCACAATTGCAAAAAGACTAATTTGAACGGGTTTTGTGGGATACTTAGCTTTTATGGTAGATGTAAGTAGGATGAAACCAGATGTTTCTTAAATCCTTATTATGTCAAAATTCTCAGATGTATTCCTAGATAAATTACCTAGATTACCTCCTAACCATGAGTTAGACCTTGTAATAGAGGTTTATCTTGGTATAACATCTATCTCTATAGATCCTTATAGAATGGCTCCAACCAAATTAAAAGAGCTACAAATTCAATTGGAAAAGTTATTAGACTAAGGATTTATTAGACCTAGTGTTTCCCTATAAGGAGCCCTAATTATTTGTGAAAAAGAAAGACAAATCTCTAAGGTTATGTGTTGACTGCTTGTAGTTGAATAAAGTCACTATCAAGAATAAATATCACTACCACACATTGATGATTTATTTGGTCAATTAAGGGGTCTTGGAGTATTTACAAAAATTGATTTGAGATTGGATTACCATTAATTGAGGATAAAGGAAACTGATGTCCCAAAAACTAATTTTAGAACTCGATATGGACATTATGAATTTCTAATCATGCCATTTAGGCTGGCAAATGCTCCTGCTACATTTATGGATTTAATGAATCATATCTTTCAACCATATTTGGACCAGATAGTGGTTATTTTCATTGATGATATGCTAATTTATTCTAAGAATAAGGAGGAATATGAACAGCATCTTAGGATTGTACTTCAGACCTTAGGAGAGAAGCAGTTGCATGCAGAACTTAGTAAATGTGAATTTTTGCTTAATGAAGTATCATTATGGGTTATATAGTTTCTACAAAGGGTATTAAGGTTAATCCTAAGAAAGTTAAAGCCATCTTAGAATGGAAACCTCTTAGGAGTGTTATAGAAGTATGATGCTATCTTATCTTAGCATGTTATTATATGTAATTTGTTATGGGTTTCTTAATGATTGCTACTCTTTTAATATGCCTACTTCATAAAAACATTAAATTTGTATAGGATTGTAAATGCTAGGAAAGCTTTAACAAATTAAAGGCAAAATTGATAGGAACACTTATCTTTACTCAACTAGTACTAGGAAAAGACTTTGCTATATATAATTATGCCTCTTTAAATTATTTAGGATGAGTGTTAATACAAGAGGGCAAAGTTATTGTTTATACATCTGGACAGTTAGAGCCATATGATGGGAACTATCCCAAGCATGATCTTGAGCTAGCTGTAATTATTATTGCATTAAAAATATGGAGACATTATTTGTATGGGGAGAAGTGTTATGTATATACTGATCATAAAAGTCTGAAATATCTTCCTACCTAGAAAGAACTCAATTTGAGACAATGTAGGTGGATGGAGCTAATTAAAGATATGATTATCTCATTAATTATCAACCTTGCAAAGCAAATATGGTTGCAGACACACTTAGTAAGAAGCTCATATCATGTATTATTATAATAGCTAGGTATTGTTATATATATTAGAATGATAATATTATCATAGATAATTGCGTTATTTCTTTTGAAATAGCCTTGAGAGCTATAAATGTCCAACTGAGAAGTTTAAAGGATAGGGTCTTATTAGCTAAGTTGCAAGTAAAGCCTAGTCTAATCCTATAAGTTAAAAAGGGTTAGAAGGAAGAGAGTCAGCTGATAAAGATTATAAGAGTAATTTAAGAGGGGAAGCCTAGGGAATAAGAATTGAAGAGTGATGGACACATATATTATAAGAATCGACTATGTGCACTAGATGGTGGTAAATTGAGGAAGAACATACTAGTAGAGGCACATAAAGCTCCTTATTCCATACACATTAGGAGTAATAAGATGTATGTAGATTTGAAACTACATGACTGGTGGAATGGAATGAAATATGATATAGCTGAATACATGACTAGATGCCTCACTTGACAAAAGGTAAAGCTGAATATTAGGTGTCGTTTAGATTGTTACATCCAATCACAATACTTAAATTGAAATAGAATTAAATTACAATGGATTTTGTTACAAGTTTACCACATACACAGAAAAAGTGTGATACAATATAGGTGATTATTGATAAGCTAACCAAGTATGTACATTTTATATCGATCTAGTGGATTATTCTCTAAAGAGGCTTATAGAACTATACATCAATGTGATAATGAGATTACATGGAGTGCTAACATCAGTAATATCAGATGCAATCAAAAGTTTACATCTAGGTTTTAAAAGAAGCTATGAGATACTTTGAGTACTTGATTGCACCTAAGCATAGCCTTCTATCCTCAAACTAATGGCTAATCAGAATGGGTGTTACATATCCTAGAACATATGTTAAAAAGATGTCTTATAGAATTTAAAGGATCTTGGGATAAGTATTTACCCCTAGTAGAATTTGCATATAACAACTATCATTAAACTAGTCTGGGAATGGCCCTTTATAAGGCATTATATAGTAAGAAGTGCTGGACACCATTTGTGTTAGAGTGAGCTCAGTGATAACAAACTCATAGGACCAAACCTAGTAAAAAATGTAGAAGAGAAAGTGAAAATTATAAGAGATAGGTTGAAAGCTACTACTAATAGACAAAATCATATGCATTCTTGCAGAGAAAGGATATTGAATTCTAGATTGGCAAAAAATTGTTCCTTAAAGTATCTCTTTAGTAAAAAGTTATGTGCTTTGGCAAAAAGGTAAAGTTCAACCCCAAATTCATTAGCCCATATAAGGTAATCAAGCTATGGGACTAGTTGCTTACAAGCTAGCTTTACCTTTGAAATTGCAATAGTTCTATGATGTGTTCCATGTCTCTATATTAAGAAGATATTGATTAGACCCATTACATGTGGTAAACACTAAGGAGATTGAAGTTCAACTAGATTAGACTTATGAAGAGGAACTAGTAAAGATACTAGCTCAAGAGGTGAAGGAGTTATGGAACAAAATTATACCATTGGTTAAAGTCTTATAGAGATATCACAATGTGAAAGAAGCTATGTGGGAAAGTGAGCAAATGATGAGGCAATATTATCCACACCTATTTAACCTAGGTATTTTCAAGGACGAAATTTCTTTTTAGAAGGGAAAAGTTGTCATGCTCCGAATTCGGTCCAATTTTTCATAGGGATAGAATAGGAATTTGAAGAAAAAATAGGGAATAAAAATGTATGAATCGAGTGTTGTGAACAACTTAGCAAAAAATGATAAAAGGGTATTATGGTAATTTCTTAAAAAGCTCAAGGGTAAAATGGGAATTTCACTTTTAAAGTTCATTAAGAGATGAGAGGTGCGTGGGGATGGTGAAAAATGAACATATGACATTAGTAATGTGAGATAATGTGGAGAAAAATGAGGTTTAGGAATCAGTCCTAGTGAATAGTGACACCAGGCTATGAATAGTGCATCTTAGGTCCAGATGAAACTAACCCTACTAGGTGATAGGAAAAATTATAACATAAATACTAGTTTGGAGCCAAATGATGTGATATAAGAGGTTAAAAATTGGAATCAAACCTTAAATTGTAGTGCCAAATGAATAGTAACTAGTTTAGCCATGAACCAAAAAATAGTAAAGTTGCTTAGAAAATTTTGAAACATGTATACCTTGATACTCATATATTCCAAGAAATATGAAAATAATGTTTTAATAATTTTTAAAGAATAGGAGGTATAAAAAATAAATTAAGAGAATTTAATAAAGAATATGACAAAAATAAAAGATAAACTAAATAAATTTTTGTTGTAAGGATTATTAGCCACCATTGGATTGTATAGTGACCTTTAAATCAAGGCCATCCAAGTGTGATGTAATGATGTAATAAATAACAAATGTGATAAAAAAAATTTGAATGTCTATTTTGAAAACCATTAATCTTAACCATTATATTATAATTAGGTGGATTTAATCTCCACCATCCATTTAAAAATATAAAAGGAATTTTGTAAAATTAAAAAGATGTACGTACACTCAAAATAAACCTTCCTCTCAAAACCTCCATCATTGAAATACTCTACCCATCTTCCTTTGTCAATTTCTTCTCAAAACACCTCTAAAAAATCACATAAAATTATATGTAATTAGTAGTTTCTTTAACCTCTACTAAAGCCCTTCTAAAATGTCAAGGTTAGGTGAAGCAATTTTGACTCAAGTGAATATTTTAGGATTAGGGTTTAAGGTTTAAATTGCTAAGATTTGATTCCCTTTTTTATTTAATTAAATTAGTAGGTTAATTAGGTTATATATATAATGACTATATGGTTAATTTGAGAAATTATACAGTTATGGATTTTGATTTTATTCTTTTTAGAATAAGAAGAGAAAACAAAGATGTGACAACCATTACCTTATTCGATCATCGAACTAGAATAAGGAGTGGCACACAAACTGATATTTGAATAACTCTTATGGAAAACCTTTATCGAATAAAAACAATATTGTAAAGATTAAAACATTTTTTACATGCATAGTGTTATAAAAATGCAAAATTTCAAAAACCCCTTTTTTTCAAGGTATACTATTAAGGTTCTCTTGCCAAAAGTTCAATAGCATAATAGTTATACTGGACACTATCCTAAATAGTAACTTGCATAAAAATAACACTTCTAATATATCTCATCACATCTCTTCATCATTAAGGTTCATCTGACCATTTAATACATCTCAACATACTTAATCTCAACATACATCAAGCATGCATAAGGAAGAGATATCATATAAGTCCAACAACATTACACAATCTTTGTAGGAAAATTACAAAACTATTTTAAAAGATTTATAAAAATAATTACAACATAAATTATGCCTAATCCCTTAACTACTCAGGAATGCCAATATATTATTACATCATATTATCATACTTAAGAAAATAAAAGTACCAAAAGAATTTTTCACTTAATCTGATATTGAGTCTTTGACTCTAATCTAATTTCTTTAACCTATGCATCACCAAAAAAATGATGCACTAAACAAATGCTTATTGGTATATTGAAATAAACTTATGTAAGCTCACATGTATAATCATGCAATAATTTCATTTCCATATAAATTAACATCATAGATAAGAACACGAAATTCCACAATAACTGTTGTAAAATATTAACACAACAATTTATAAAGAAAATAATCATTTTTCATGCATACATGGTAACTACAAGGTCATTAATAAGCTTAATTCAAGAACATATGCAAAATTTACTTTACATTACATCATTTTTATATACCAATTGAAATATTCATTATATGCCTATAACCAAAAGACAATAGACCAAAACTAGATAATGGGACTAATATTTAAAGGCAATACTAATTTGCTTGAAGGCCATATTGGTTTGCCTAAAGGCCAAATGAAGTACCTGTGGGTGCCCTAGCAGCTGCTATGACTTTCTAGTTAACTGATCAACTTATCCAATCTATATTGTCTAATGATATATGTTATTATCATACTTATTATATTTTATCCTTTTTAACATGCTTCAAAACAATCTATTAAAAATAAAAGCATTTTAGTTATGTCAAACTATGTTATATATCTATTTATGCATAAAACCTAATATCAAAACATCATACTTAACATGATTAACATGTATGTTCTTAATATGTTCCTATAGCACCAAAACTCAAAAAGATAGGCAATTTAGCCCCAATCACATAATATACATTCATAACTTATTTATCTTATCATTTTCCTTTTAAAAGTAGATATAGTCTCATACTAATAATTATCACATAATGCAAGCATCTTATCATTCTACTTATATCCCTATCATGCATAATGCATTATTATAATCCATACATAAAAATGCTAGAAGTAAAGCATACTTTAAATACATATTTAACATAAATGACAACCACATAAAAAAAAAGTTTTCACATACTTGTACCATATTAGCTTCCATGTTAAAATGTGATCAATATTTCCAATTATACCACATAATCCATAATGCATCATTACCATCACATATGTATTAAATCTTCCTCATACAACTCAATTTGAATCACAAAGTCATACTCAAGCTTATAACTCATTTTATGTAATATAATCATTTGTTTTAGGCCTTTTAGAGCTTTCGACCACTACAAAAAAAAAAGCATAAAATACTTATAAAACCTAACATAATAGACATAGCAAAAATCCCTAATTACCTCATCATCATTTTTTTAGTCAAATAAACATATCTTTGTGTTTATTAAGCCATAACAAATCTTGATTTCTTCAAGAAACATTCAGCCATCCCACTCAATATGGTCTAAAAAAAGAACTAAGCATCAATCTTACATATATCACATAGTCACACCATATATCATCATCATTTTCATTAACAACATAATCACATATATATGTTCAATAATCCATAACCACTCTAATTCACCACATGAAGCACTCAACCTCATTAAGAATAAGATCTTAAGAGATAAAACATCATCAATCCATCATTTATATCATCAGTTAGGATCAAACATGAAAGAAATTTACTCATTTCCACTAAGCAACACTAATTAACGTTTATTACATAACTACACATTTAGGTTTTATGTGATCACATGATCATACAATGCATGAATTAACTTGAATATATGTACTTATAGGCTAAAATATGCCACCAAGCCTTGATCAAACCTTGTCTTTCCCTTTAGCTCTACTCGGCTCCTCCTTCTATACATACACATAATAGGCAAAAACTTAGAAAAATCACTATAAATCTAATACACCTCTAAAAATCAATCTAAGCATATATATATTCTCTTAGGCAGCCATAAATGATAGGAAAAATGTTAAACCCAAAGAAAAACTTCTACATCAAAAATAGTTCGTTATTCTTACTTAACTTAAATCTTTAATTTCTCTTGATGAAACTAATAACCCAAGCTTCTATCACCATAAATGAACTTAATCCATGCTTATTTAGGGTATAAAAATGTTTAAATAATATGGGATTAAAGAAAGGAGAAATAAAAATCATGGTCTCCTTTAATAGATGTGGCATCGGCAAGAGAAAGAGCAAGAAAGGGGTTGGCTACCACACTATTCCTAATTTGACCAATATTTGACCTCTTATATAGTGTTTTAATGGATGGTTGTATTAAATGGATCACAGATCTAATGGCTCTCATTTTCCCTTCTTAAATAGCTTAATTTTAAATTTATTCTTGTTTAATTAAACACCATTAAACATAAATTTATACCCCAATAAATCATTAAAATATAATCCTTGAACCTCATAAAAACATGTGTTCAAAAAGCTTAAAAGCCCAATAAAAAGGTAACCTAATATCTTTGCCCGATTTACTAAAACTACGTCTGAATATTTAAAAATTCCAATTTTGATACCAGTGGACTATTTAGAATTTAAGTATTAGGTTGTACCAATCCTGAAATTTTTTGAGAAAAATTGAATATTTTATAGTTTAGCTAAAATTATGTCACTATTTACACGACACTACTGTAAAATCTTAACTATCATTTTTAACCATCTAAATCACTTTAGTTTAACTCCAAATTTACCTAAAATTATTTTATAATTAATATTTCCCATTGGTCTAATTAATGTGACTCAAGTTTTTGGAAATACTATTCATCTTAGGAAGTATTATTAATAAGTCAAAAATTTTGGGATGTTACATTTCTTCCCTCGTTTAAAGAAATTTTGTCTATGAAATTAACTAATTCAAATGGATATAATACTACTTCATTTGAGCCTCGCTCTTCCAAGTTGCTTTTTTTATGCCATGATGTCACCATAGTACTTTCACCAGAGGCACTGTTTTGTTTCGTAACTCTTTAACTTCTCGAGCTAGGATTCTATAATGCATAAAAATTTTAATTTTATGAATAGGACTTTTTAGGGTATGAATAGTGTTTTCGTGTAATCAGGTCATAATGAGGTGGCCAAAGGGGAATACTAGTTATAAAACTTTGATGGGCTATATAATGATGAAAAAGAGTTGTTTTTGCTAGCCACTGAACCAATAAATTATTTCATGCTAATGTCTAGTGAATAGTGACTTTAGTTTACATTAAGTTGGAAAATGGCTGGGATGTGTTCGGACTAACATAAAAATAGCAACCTTGAAGGTCAAAATTCTAAATAGTCCAATGGTGTTAGAATTAGAATTTTCTA
>CANXYI011066627.1:0-10245 GCA_948208565.1 Hura crepitans
AAAGCCTATTAGCTAGACACCCACTAGTTGGCTTGACTAGTCACCTTAGGGATTAGCAACGGTTAGAGTGTCTGATTATTAGGCTAGGCTGATACAACAGTCAAGGTTCATAATTGAGAAACTATATTAGTTTAGTAGGTAGACACTTCATTTTATTTATTGGATTTCATACCATGCCGGTGCAACAGCATAGGTCCATAGAGGGGCACTACATTAGTCTATTAGGTAGACACCAGACAAATTATTTAACATGTCCAATGCCTTTGGGAGGTCTATGAATTGATCTTTATGCATAGCTACTTAGCATTTTTCCT
The DNA here is from genome assembly GCA_948208565.1 of Hura crepitans. Classification (NCBI taxonomy): domain Eukaryota; kingdom Viridiplantae; phylum Streptophyta; class Magnoliopsida; order Malpighiales; family Euphorbiaceae; genus Hura; species Hura crepitans. The sequence continues at coordinate 315 of CANXYI011066627.1, forward strand.
TAATGAGTATAATGTTATTGAAATTAGAATTTTTTAAGGTCATTTGGTATTTTATCTAAATTTGTTAACTACATGAGTGAATAATTACCTAGGTTTCCCTTGGCATTTGGAGTTTAGATTTTAAGGGACCCTTAATTGAGAATTTTGGGAATTTTTGGAATTGAAAGAAATAAATTTGGAGGCCTTGAACATTTGATTTGAATTTTGAAGCTTAAAACATAGATAGGATAAATTTAGATCGTCGAATTGACATGTGGCATGATTCAGACTATCTAATCTCTTAATATAAAAGGCGAAGAGTTAGACATATGTTAGATGTGACCCAAAGCAGCTCCTCCCCTAAAATTCCCATGGAGGACAACACCTCCCTCTTTCTCACTCTTCCCTTTCTTTTTTCTTCATATAACCTAAATCTAAGTCATTTTATGTAAAGTGAACCCCCTATTTGTGCCTCTAGAGCCTTCTAAGCATGAATATACTAAGAAAAAACCAATGTGAGGCCTAATTTGAGAGAACTCAAGGGTTGATAAATAGTGACCATATTTTGCGTAAGTGGTTTTTCTTAAGGTTTAAAATTTTTTAAGGTAGTATTTAATGTGTCAATGATGAATGTGTGATTAGATTTTAGTTTAGATATGTGTAGAATTTATTATGATTTTTTAAGGAAAAATCCATTATGTTTGTAGGAAAAGTAAAAGAATTATAGGGGAAAGAGAAAGACAAGGCTCAAGTGGTGAATTTGATGTGCTTTAGAACCTATAGTAAGTGAATTTAATGAAATATGTGTTGCATGTTGCTTGTTTGTGCAACTCAAGTATGTGTGTGTGTGTGTGTATGTATAGATATGGTGTAATGTATGTGTATGTGTGTCATTATGTGTAGAGATTGTGTGTATGAGATAATCACATGAATATGAACATGTATATTCATGTATGAATAAGGAAAGAGATGGAAAACAAGGTATAGGTGTGTGTGAGTTAACCATAATGTGTGAATGTGTGTGTGACACCCCTTACTAGATTCCCAAAGAAACCCAAAAGGTGATGTATTTCCCACTAGGTCACCCATCTTGAAATTTCTCCATACTCATACTCAGTTAACACTTACAAATTTCTTATTATTTAGATAGATATTGTTTAGGTTCTCTATCTGTCACTTAGACATTGTTGTTTAAGGTATATTTAACCTAAATCTTCATTTGATAGCCAGTTATAGATTTTACAAAAATTTTAGGCACCACGACAGCTATCCAGTGACATTTTGAAAATTTAAAACCTATGAAAAGCACTTCTAATAACCTGAACCAATACTCCTATCACCTTATAGACCCTTTTGGTCCTCTATTATCATTAATATATCAATCACAATCACTAACATTCAATCATCACATAGGGCCTTAGGCCTAAAACATCATAATCATACATTAGTTTAAATAATCAGATAAAAAGGCCCTATTTATACATTACTGATTGCACTTATAATTATAAACACTAGTAGCTTCTAAGCTAGTTAAACCTATACCCTACAGTTTTTTTTATCTTATGCATTTTTTAGTAGTATTATGGCCCAATTAAATGTCATATACTTATTTTAGGTTGGAATTTGCATAATGCAATGTTTATGACCTTTTGAATATGATAATGCTATGGGAGACTCATTATGATCAAATTATGCTAAAGCCATAAAGTGTTGATTTTTATTGGAAATTATGCCTAATATAGCATACTTGTATTATAGAAAGATGTATATGGGTATGGAAATGTTGATATCTTAATTGGTTAATGATTATGCCATATTATATGTGTACAATTAGGATGGGAATAAGAGTTATTATTTCCCAATTGGTCATTTGTTGGCCTAACGACCTTGTTAAATTTAATTAAGCTATTTAAATTGATCAAAAAAGAAAACTCAAATATAGTGATCAGCCCATGCTCGCTAACAACTTAGATTGGATAGGTTGATCTATCAAATAGAGGTTTAACAACTGCCACGACACTTTATTATCTTTTATTGACCTTTGGGTTTAGTAATAGCCTATGGTTTTGGATTATGACCATTTGGTCTGCTAATGATTTTTGAGTCCAATAATGACCTTCAGGTTAAGTTTGGGAACCTTTGTGGTTTTAATAGCTTAGGTAGCCTGGTGGCCCGTTATCCAATATAGATAAGTGTTTACTTAAGTGTGGGCTATTAAGTACATAAATGCAATAATTTCCTAAATAATATGATATTTGATTTTTATCATGCTTAAATATGTTTATTATGATGAATGTTTATATACATGAAGTTGATGTATGCTTATATGTTTTGCTTGTTTTATGTGTATAATATGAACATATAAGTACATAGTTATATGCATTTAATTGCCATTTCATACATATGTTTAATCATGCATGAGCACCTTAAATTTCCTTAATTACACCACTAAGCAAATTTGCTTAACGTATCATTTCCTTTGTAATGCATAGGTTAAAGAACTATATTAGAGTCAAAGCCTCAAATTTGTTACAGATCAACATCAAGATACTTTTTAGGTATTTTGTTGATTTGTAAATATTTTTATTGTGATATAATTTGTTAGATAGCACTTATATGTAACTTAAGAGGGATTAGGCCTAATTTAGGATATTATTATTTTGCAACTGTCTAAATAAGTTTCCAACTGTATTTTTATGATAATTTGAAAAAAGTTTTTTTTTATGTTGAATGTTGAGTAGTTGTGTATAGTTAGGATGACCAAAATGATGTTAAAAATGAGATGTTTGAATTATGAAGTGTTGTTTTCATATGCAGGTTACTATTCATTTTAGGATAGTGCACCGTATAGCTGTTATATTGCCAAATTTTCAACACAAGGATTTCTAAATTTAATGTAACTTGTTAAATGGACTTTAATTATTTTAAGAATCAAAATTTTAAGACTTCAATTTTGAGTCCAACATGGTTTGGAAAAAGATTTTAATTTATCTATAGGTAAAAGTGATAAGTAAGTTTGATAACATGTTTGTGTATACATTCCTTATTTGGGGTCTGGCAATTGGATCGGGAAAAATGTGCCTCAATTGGTGCAAGAACCATAGAAATATCACTAAACTAAAAAGAGGTCATTTAAAAAAGTAAGGAGTAAGCAAAAGCTCAGTATCCTATTCATCATTTTATTGAAAAATTTTTCTAGATGAAATTTCTAAAGAGGGGAGGGAATTGTAATGCTCGAGGACCCTAATTTCATGAATAATACTTTTCAAGTCGAGAATAATGTTCTTAAGTGACTAGGCCACACAGAGGTGGCTGAGGGGAAGTATTAGTTATAAATTTGAAATGGGCAAAAATAAAATAATTAGCACTAGCTAATGAATTAATAAATTATTTCATGTAGATAATAAGTGAATAGTGACTTAAGTTTACATCGAGTTGGAAAATGGTCAAGGAGTGCCCAAACTAGCTCAAAAATAGCATAACCTAAAGGTCAAAAATTCGAATGAGTATAATGTTAGTGAAATCAAAATTTTCTAAGGTCATTTGGTATTTTATCTAAACTTCTTAACTACATAAGTGAATAGTTACCTTGGTTTCCCTTGGCTTTTGGACTTTAGATTTTAGAGGACCCTTAATTGAGAATTTTGGGAATTGAAAGAAATAAATTTGGAGACCTTAAATGTTTGATTTGAATTTTGAAGCTTAAAACATAAATAGGATAAATTTAGACCATCAAATTGACATATGGCATGATTCAGTCTATCTAAACTCTTAATATAAAAGGCTAAGAGTCAAACATATGGCAAATGTGACCTAAAGCACCTCCTCCCTTGAAATTCCCATGGAGGTTAACACCTCCCTCTCTCTCTCTCTCTCCTCCCTTTCTTTTTTCTTCAAATAAAACCCCTTAAATCTAAAACATTTTTATGCGAAGTGAATCCTTATTTCTACTTTTATAGCCTTCTAAGCATGAATATACTAAGAAAAAATCGATGTGAGACCTAATTTAAGAGAACTCAAGGGTTGATAAATAGTGACCATATTTTGGGTAAGTGGTTTTTCTTAAGGTTTAAAATTTTTTAAGGTATTATTTAAGGTGTAAATGATGGATGTGTGATTAGATTTTAGTTTAGAGATGTATAGAATTTATTCTAATTTTTCTAAAGCAAAAATCCATTATGTTTGTAGGAAAAGTAAAAGAATTGTAAGGGAAAGAGAAAGACAAGGCTCAAGTGGTGAATTTGAGGTGCTTTGGAACCCATTGAAAGTGAATTTAATGAAATATATGTTGTATGTTGTTTGTTTGTGTAATACAAGTATATGTGTGTGTGTGTATGGATAAGGTGTAATGTATGTGTGTGTGTGTTATTGTGTATAGAGATTGTGTGCATGAGATAATCACATGTATATGAACATGTATATTCATGTATGAATAAGGAAAGAGATGGAAAATAAGGTATGGGTGTGTGAATGAAATGGCCGAATGGTGAAACTATAGTGTGTGAATGTATGTGTGACACCCCCTACTAGATTCCTAAAGAAACCCGGAAGGTGATGCATTTCCCACTAGGTTACCCATCTTAAAATTTCTCTATTCTCATACTCGCTTAACACTTACAAATTTCTTATTATCTAGATAGATATTGTTTAGGTCCTCTGTCTATCACTTAGACATTATTGTTCAAGGTATATTTAACCTAAATCTTCATTTGATAGCCAATTATAGATTTTACAGATATTTGGGCAACACAATGGCTATCTAGTGACATTTTGAAAATTTAAAACCTATGAAAAACACTTCTAATAACATCAACTAGTACTCCTATCACCCTATAGACCCTTCTGGTCCTCTATTATCATTAATATATCAATCACAATCATTGACATTCAATCACCACATAGGGCCTCAGTCTTAAAACATCATAATCATACATAAATTTAAATAATCAGATAAAAAGGCTCTATTTATACATTACTGATTGCACTCATAATTACAGACACTAACAACTTCTTAGATAGTTGAACCCATAACCTACAGTATTTACATAAAATGCCTACTAAAACCATTAAAAGTGCATCTTCTTATACCTTTTTAATGCCTTTGCTACTACACTGCACAAAACTCAAGGCTAGATTGCTACCTACAATTACCTATGCACCAAATCACTAGTACACTGAGTATGAAACTCTGTGGTGAATTTAAAATAATAAAAACATGTCAATGCAATCACATAGATGAATTAGACATGCATTATATGCATGAATTCACAATATAATATCCATGTTACAAAATAATATTATTTTATTAACTAGTCTTATAATTCAATTATTTACATTTAAGCCATCTAGACTGTCATTAATTATTATGTCAATGTTATCTATCATTAGGCAAAATATTTATTTTATTTAAATAGGCCCAACTAGGAATGCTATAGTTTCAGACACTGGACCTAGAGGAAACTGAAATTGTGTAGTGGTCCTACATTTTGGACCTTGAGCTCTGCACCAACCATAGTGCAGTGGCTTATCTTATGGACCCCGACCACTACACCGACCTAGTGTGATAAATAGATAAATATAAATATAAATATCATCATATCATTATGTCACATCTATATCATAGTGCAATGGCCCGTCTTATGGACCCCCGACCACTGCACTAGCCTGGTCGGGTAAATAGACAATAATATCAATAACATAGTGCAGTGGCCCATCTTATGGAACCTAACTGTTACACTGGCCTAGTCTAATAAATAAAAAAATACCTAGCAGCTGCTAATCCCTAGTTAACTGGTCAAGATATATAGTAGGTGTCTAACTAATGGGCCAACTGTCTCTTGTTTGTGTTTATTTTATTACTGATCACCATTTTAAATTATTTACAATTTATTAATAAATAGTTGTTATTCATTTACTATAGTTAAATTTTAGCTAGATAGTTATAGATTCTTTTTTATTACCAGATAGTTATAGGTAATTACCACTTTCTTTAGACATTTTCTCATGCCATTTCAAGCTATATTAACATGTCATTCTAGGCCACAAATACTATTATTCCATTTAATGCAATAAGGCAACAATAATGGCCTGACATTGCCATTAAAATCAAGTATACAAAGTGTTTATATTTCATGTCACATTTCGTGGCATTATAAGTCACTTTTATTCATGCCTTACAAGTTAATTTCAAGCCATTTCTCACACCATTACTTAACCCCTTTTTCTTACATTAATTTACCATAGCATATGCCATATCTCCATGTATGATTACACATGTTCCATGCCAATTCCATGTCATACATCACATGCTCTTGATGTCATGCCATTCTTGCATGTGACACATCATGAAATACCATATTTACAATACCTACCATGGCATACATACCTCACGGCCATTGCTTTTCCATAATTATACACATGTATTTTCCATATTTCATTATAGATATATATCATATACCATAATCTTAGCATGTACACCCATGCACACACGACAAACCATGCATGCCATGCTATGACACACCACACACATGCCTTGACTATACATGCCATGCCTGACACACATCACACATGCCTCGATCATGTTATGACCACCCATTTACATATATTTTCTCATCAAATTCGCCACCCACACATACATTCCAATGCCAAACACATCAATTCTCATCATTTGCACCATGATTCACATGCCACACACACTAAATACATGCCATACATATGATTTACATGCCAAGACACATCTATATGCCTTTAGGCTAGATTGAATTCATGACCATACATGACAATTCCTATCCTACACATACCATACACACCATTTCCATACCGAGGCACATTGCATACCTCTCAGCCATATTAAGTTCATCACCATACATCTATATTTCTCCCTAAATCAACATACCAATCATCAATATCATATACAATTAACATTAAACTAGGCTTATATCACTATTTCATACACCATTCTTAATTAAACCATGACTTTTATACACAAATTTATGACAAATCACACTCAAAATCAAAATGAAATGCTTTTATTCAATCAAATTCACATACCTATACACACTCTAAGATTTCTCCCACACTTTAAAATAGTTAATTCCTTAGTTAAACATCATTCTCTCTATGGTCTACATACACACCAATCTAGCTTAGAAAATTCATGAAAAATCCTACAAGCTTTAAATTGAAAATATAAAAGCATAAGTAGTCTTAGAATGATAAAATCCTCCTAAGAATAAAATAAAAAGTGAAGGAAACCACTTACACATGAACTTGGATTTTTAAGCCACCATTTATGTACACTTGAGATTTAGTATTGTTTCTAGTTTCCTTAGTTGGCTATAGTGGCCAAAAGCTTAAGGGAATGTTTTTTACCTAACTTTTCTAATTTTAAATTATGAAATAGTGGAGAACTAAGATGTGAAAGGCATAGAAATGGTGGTTCTAGGCTAATAATAGCATCAATAGCCAAAGGAGAGGGGGGAGGAAAAAATGGTGTAGGTGAGGTCTCACTTAGTCAAATGGTGGATTTTTCACATGGCACACTATAATAGAGCTAGGGTGGCAACATGTGGGACCAAGCACCTTAAAAATGCTTAGTTTTGGCTGTAACTTTAGGAATTTTTTAAAATTCATTTTGACCTCCAAAAATCATCACTTTTGCTCTTACAATCTTTTTTTTTCTTATTTAAAGCCTTGAAAAAGTTCAAGCCTAAATTCCATTGACAAGTCGATTAACTAATTTCTCAAAAAATCTTAGAATTGGCAAAAATTTTGAAAAATTACCAAACAACTTTTGAAAATTAAAATTCCTTCATGAATTGTCCTAATGGAGTTTTTAACCCTTACAGTGTGATATTTCTAAGTTTGTCTAGGCACATTCTGAGTCATTCCTGACCTATGTCTATCGGAGCCTACGGCCCACTAGATTTTGGCTTAAAATAGTTTATTGGTTCTGCTAAAATTTTAAATTAAGTCTTTTTCATCTTTCTATGGCTACTCAATGTTTCATGACCAGTACACACCTTTTCAGGCCTCATAAAAGTGACCTATCACTCTGAGCACATTTCTTAAGCCTTAGAGGTATTGTTCATAGAGCCTCAACTTACGGGTGTTACTATATAAATGTGTGGTTACAAGTATTAAATGTGTAAATGTACTTATTTGTTTGTTAGGTACATGAATGAGTTAAGAAAATGATAGGAATTAAATTATAGGGAAGGTTTAGGGTAATGGATGAAAGGAATGATGAAGTGACATGCATGTATGTATGTTAAACTAAAGGTAACTGATGTGCGAATGAATTCATTCCCATGTTTTGAGGATGCTTAGGTAAAGGAATTAATGATATATATAGTGTATGGGATGAGGTTTAATTAGATTATGTGTATATATGTGTGAATGTAATAAAAGAAAGCTAATGTAGGAACAAGTTAAGTAAATGTAACACATTAAATTGAGTTAAGGATTTGGGGAAGAAAATAAACACCTATGTGTAGTTACATCAGGTTGAGTGGCTTACTGTACTAATTTGAATTGATGCACATGTGTAGAAGTGTGAATTGTATGTCATATAATTTGCTTGATTATGGTGAATCTAATATGCTTGAAAAACTTAAGGGGCACGATGGTTATATAAGAGAAGGGCAAGTGGCAGAATGTTAAATGGCATAAAGAAACTTGTAATATACATTTAAAGATTTGTAATGTATAAAGGGGTATGGAATCATATTAAACTAGAGAATTTCTAAGGTAAGGTAAATGAATGGAAATGAGTATGAATTGATATAACTAGATAAGGTATAGTTTGTGTGACACCCTCTACCCGAGCTATACTGTAACCCCGAGTAAAGAGCATGTATGCATACTGATATCTAATTTTGCTACACATAAAAAACCAATTAAATTAAAACTTTTATTAATTTAATGATTTTTTACTTATGGAGTTGTAAAAATACTAAAAAACCATTTGGGATATTTTACAAGAGCAACTTTTAGGGTCATCATGTCAAAAATTTGACAGCATCACGGCTGGATCGGGACACTTTCCCAAATAGTAAACCTCTTAAAAACACTTCTATAAAACATATAACACATCTAAACTCTAAATAGGTCCTTTTGACCCTCGAAACTCATCTCTAAAAAATACAAAGCCTCAGGCTTGACATCACACAAGATTCTCACATGCAATATCAAGAGTTTTCACACAATCCATGCAAGAAAAATTAAGATTTTACAAAATTATAACTTTAGTTACTATAACACCCTTATCAAATTCTTGAAGAATCTTAATAACAGGTGCACCTCCTAATGGGTCACCCACCCTTAAATCTGAGAATTATACGTTTAACACTTACTTAAAAATTTAACCATTATTTAGATCATACTAAATTTTGGATCCACCATTAAAATGCAGCTATTTAAGACCATTAACATGTCATGCTACTTATTATAAAAATTTTAGTAAAACAATGGATGTTTGGGTGTCTCCTAAAAATTTGTCACTTGTATAAAATAATTTCAATGATTATACATCATGGTCTATCAATCTTACACCTTTTAGGTCCTTCAAATATTATAAGTACATTGGCCTCAGGCCTTATATACCACTCAAAATAAAGTACAAATTAACTAACCCTATAAAAAATAATTCATTTCACAAAGGCTATTTATACAAACTTTGATTTATTTTTATTACAAAATCATAGCAGATTCTAAGCATGCTGGACCCATAACCTACAGCTATTACATGAGTGCCACTATACATATCAAAATTAAATAAAATTGCAACCCCTATTAATTCTACTACACTGCCTACATCTCGAGGTCTATTAGCTGTTCATGTTTACCTATGCACTAAAACACTGGTACGCTGAGTGTGAAACTTAGTGGTGAATTTAATCCATTAAAAGTATGTCTCCCATATTACATGCAAATAGTTTGATATATCCTTGTT
>CANXYI011066633.1:0-12966 GCA_948208565.1 Hura crepitans
AGTTATCACTCATGTAAACACTATAGGTTATGGTTTAGCATGCTTAAAGGCTGCTTCTGTCTTTATATACAAAGGATAAGTGTGATATATAAAAATAGGTAGTTCATCTAAATGGCTTACTTTTATGGTTTATGATAACTATGGGCCTAAGGCATCGTGTGATTGTGATGTGTTATTAATGTGTGATGATATTGACTAGGGGACCAAAAGGGTCCAAAAGAAGGTAAAACAATACTATTATTGTTATAAGTGCTTTTACAAGTAAAAAAAAATTTTGGCATATCACCTGGGTAGCCGTTGTGCTGCCTAATTTTTTGCAACTTGTAGAATGTCTATAAAATGGGTTTTCTAAGTCTGTTATACCCCATTTGAACATGTTTAAGTGTTAGATTGAAAATCTAAGTAATATATGATAAAGTTTTAAAATAGCTTAAAAAGTTAAAGAGTGCACACTTGGAGCAATTTCAAGATGGGTGACCTAGTAGGAAGTGCATCGCCTATTGGATTTCTTAGGTTGTCCAGTGGAGAGTGTCGCAAAATCAAACCAATTAGGTGTAAATGGATCTTGAAAAAGAATACTAACATAGAGGGTAAGGTAGTTACCCATAAAGCAAGGTTAAATGCAAATGGTTATTGTCAAAGGCAAGGAATTAACTATGATAAAACTTTTTCACCGGTAGCCATGCTTAAATCCATTAGGATTCTTCTTGTTATAGCCATTCATTATGATTATGAGATATGGAAATGGATATGAAGACAACTTTCCTTAATGGAAACTAGTCAGAGGAGGTGTATATGACACAGCATGAGAGATTCACATCTAATGATAACAAGAATGTATGCAAGCTTCAAAAGTCCATTTATAAACTAAAACATGCGTGTAAGAGGTGGAACATCCAATTTGGTAAGCCAATCAAAGAGTTTGATTTCTTATAAAATCCAAATGAATCATGTGTTTATAAGAAGTTAGTGGGAGTGCAGTCATTTTCCTAGTATTATATGTTGATGACATATCAACATGGGAAATGACGTCTCTATCCTTTAATCATCAAGATTTAGCTATCTAAAAGGTTCTCCATGAAAGACCTTGGTGAAGTAACCTATATATTGGGGATTTGAATATATAGAGATAGATCCAAGAGGTTGATAGGTCTTTCATAGTTTACATACATAGATAAGATGCTAAAGAGATTTAGCATAGATCTCTCAAAGAATGAATTCAATCTTGTGACTCATGGAAAGATCCTTTCTAAGTCTATGTGTCTTAAGACATAAGAGGAGAGAAAATGCATAAGCAGGATCCCACGTACTTCAATTATAAGATCTATTATGTATGCTATGTTATACATTAAACCTAATGTAGCATTTGCTCTAAGTGTCACAAGAAGTTTCCAATCTAACTATAGAGAGGAACATTGGGTGGCTATTATTAATATCATTAAGTACTTGAAAAGGACTAAGGATTTATTATTGTTATATGGAGAAAATGACTTCCAAGTAAGTGGGTATACAAATGCCAACTTTCAATTTGACAAAGGTGATTGCAAATCTCAGTTAGCTTTTTTATACTTATTTATAAGAGGTGTTGTTAATTAGAAGAGTTCTAAATAAGATACAATTGCAAACTCGATGATCGAAGTAGGGTACATTATAACTTTTGATGTAGCTAAGGAAGTAGTCTCAATCAAGAAGTTCATTACTGAACTAGGAGTGGTACCATCTATTATTAACCCAATACCTTTGTATTGTGACAACAATAGGGCCACTACATAAGCTAAGGAACCATAGTCTCATAAATGATTCAAGCATGTACTTAGGTGTTACCACCTTATTAGAGATATAGTAGCCAAGCAAGATGTGAAGATTGAGAGGGTCCCCACTAATAAGAACATTGCTAATCCTCTCACTAAGCATTGCCATAAAATTGATTCAAACTCCATATAAATAATATAGGCATTAGATACATGGGAGATTGGCTCTAGTGCAAGTGGTAGACTATTAGATGTGTGCCATAGAGTTCATATGTAATAGGGATTTTTTGTGTACATAACAAATATTTTTTTATAATAAAAGGCATCATTTATTACAATAGTGCTTATGTTTATTCATTTGTGAAAACTATCTAACAAAAGTCCAGTATTTGTTCACAATGTATAGGAAATTATGAAGTGTTCATAATATGAGATTATTTTTACATGCAAATGTGAAATACCAAAACTATCACTAGTCATAGTATTAATAAGATGGGATATTGTTAATGCTAATAGATTAACACATGTTATGCCCTTTGACTTAGTCAAGCAATAGTTCTCACAAGCTGCAATCATGGTGATGCTTAAAGATAACATGTGGATGCATGTTTGAAAAACAAGTTCATTAAAGGCCTAACATGAGAATGTTCCCATGGATAAATAATTTATGTCAGTGAAATAATCTCATCATATTAGTTGTGCATCTATCTTCTAAGTTGAGATCAGCAAGGTTATCTTAAGTATTGAGAACTATGCTTTGACTCTGGTGCTCTTACATCACCATGATGTATACATAGCTAGGTGATTGTTATAGTTTAAGATACTTGAAGGTAGTTGAGTGCAATAGAACATTCACCACCTCTAATTATAATAGGGAGTTTATCTCATTATTCTAATATGACAATATTTCGAGTTTAGCCAAAGAGAAATGCAAGTGTGAATGAGATTCACAAGGGCACTTTTGGAATAAAGGAAAAATTTTAGATCTAACATATTTAGGGCCTAATTGAACATATCTATTTATGCATTGAGTTAATACATGTCCATACTCAAATCTAAATGAGATAGAGTATGGTGAAAAGAAAAATTGCATGGCAATTGTATATAGAAGGATTAAGTCAAACCACATGATATTTTTATCACCTAGGTAGTTTTAATGTGTAGCTATACACTGCTCTACACTTGAACACAAGTGGATAATTAATTAGGAATCAATTATTGGACCAATTGGATTGGAGCACAAGAATCCCAGTTAGACTAGGACTCTTGTCCACTATGTATTGCCAATATGATTCGAAAACCCACAAGGTCACACACAATAGGAAGTAAAGAGAGATTAAAAGTGTTTGAATTATTTAAGGATATGAGATATAATTAAAATATGAACAAAGAAGATAAGGGAATGATTTAGCTTAGAGCCCAATTGTAGTTTAGGAAACCAAAACTATGGTTTCCAAAATTAGACCTTGTTCATTTTAGGAAATCAGAATTAGGGTTTCCAAAACTGGGCCTTGTTAAGCTTAGTTTATTGAGCTTTTTGTATATGATTTTTATGGACCTTTTAAGAGTTAAAAGGCCCTTACCTTGGTTTATTTAGTGGTTGATTAGGTGGCTTTGATGAGCCATAGGCCCACCAAGCCTTGTACAATATGCGCATAGGCCTATTAATAGGCCTGTACGTGTAGGGTTTAGAGAGCCCATGCATGTGGCTCTCTTGTGGGCCTTTCTAGGTCAATTTTTAATGGTTAAAATTTGACCTAGATGCAGTGTATTAGAGTATAATTAGACATTAATTAATCAACTACCATAGAGATAACTCGCAAAAATTCACCCAAAAGGCTCTCCTTCCTCTCTCTGCATTTTTCTCTTCTTCTTGTTCATCCGTACAAATTACCTACTAGCAACTAGTAATTTGCATAGCCTCTCTCCTTATGCTTCTTATATGGATACCTAAGAAGTGTTCCTAATTGAGGATTACTATGGTTTGTTACAACCCAGTGAGGAGAGAAATAGAAAAGTAAATGTTACTGTTATTTATGGTAAACACCTATATGCTACTAGTTTAATATGTAAATAATAGTTTTGATGTTTTGGGACTTTCATTAGGTTTCATAAAAAAAATTAAAATCCCACCGTGTATGTCTCTCAAAAACCAATAATGGCAATGAAATAATAGAAAAACATATTTTAACACAAGCTCTTAAACATTCTATTAGAGTTCCTACTGTTCCTGAGAGATATTGTTTTCTCATAGATGAGAACAAAAACATAACTTTAATAAATGAAAATGAGCCAACAAGTTATGAAAAAGTTCTCAAGAGTTCATAGTTGAAATTGTGGCTAAAGACTATGCAATACAAAATGGATTCCATGTATGACAACTAATTATGGACTTTATTTAATCCAACTAAAGGGACAAAATCCTTTATGTGCAAATAGATCTTCAAGTAGAAGATTGACATGGATGGTAATGTGGTTACCTATAAAGCAAGGTTGGTTGCAAAAGGTTATCATCAAAGGCAAGGAATTGACTTTAATGAAACATTTTCACGGTAGCCATGTTTAAATCTATTCGGATTTTGCTTGCTATTACCACTTATTATGATTATTACACTTGGCAAATAGATGTGAAGATAGCTTTCCTTAATGGAAATATGTCAGAGAAAGTGTATATGACACAAGCTGAGGTATTGATATTTCATAATAGTAACAAGGTATACAAGCTTCAAAAATCCATTTATGGATTAAAATAAGCAATTAGGAGATAAAACATCCATTTTAATGAGACAATTAAAGAGTTTGGTTTCTCACAAAACCCAGAGAAACCTTATGTGTACAAAAAGGTTAGTAGGAGTGCTATCATTTTCCTAGTGCTCTATGTTGATGACATATTGCTTATAGGAAATGATGTCTCAATTCTTCAATCAGTAAAGGTCTGATTGTCAAAGAAATTCTCCATGAAAGACCTTGGTGAGCAACCTATATATTACGGATAAAAATCTATAAAGATATATCCAAGAGGTTGTATTGGGGATTAGCTTGGATAACTTAAGCTATCTTTATATGATATAAATTTTTATTATATTTGTTAATTATTTAGTGTAGGATTATCTCTAACAAACTATATGATATTTATAAATTTTGAATATCTTTCTATTAAATCAAATGAGATCTAACCAAAAAACCCTATAAGGAAATCCAAATTAAGTAATTTAAGATGTATGTGCTTGTAATGGATGGTATGGGTGAAATTATGCATATATATTTACAACTTATTTTGGTAAATTTGCTATATAAAATTGCTTTTTGAATTGCCAAAATGGCATATTTTAATTACACTTTATATCTTTTTTGGCCAAGGTAATAAAGTGGCTAAAATAAATTTGGTAAACAAAAGAAAGATGACAAAGAAAAAGCATTTCCCTATTGGAAATTATTTAGAGAATAAATGTTTAAAATTTATAATAAAAAGGAAAGGATTATTGGAATTAATGAGAAAAAAAATTAAGACTAAAATTAGCCTATATCTATTTAGGATTTAATTGTGACATCGGATAGTTTGGCATGCAAGATTAAGGAATGTAATTCTAGATCTGGGGTTGATAAATGTTCTTAATTTTTTTTTATCTCACTATAAGATGATTACTTGAAATAGTAATGGTGCATATTAGTCTTGCTATAATACGTTCACTTGAAATAGCATGCCTTATGATATTTTCTTATTTTCATATAGTTATGACATTTGCAGTAATATTATAGGTTTATAAGATGACACTTAAAATAGTAGTATTGCTAGATTAATCCTGGTATTCAAATTATTATATTAGTTCCTGAAAGAATATAAGCAACTATCTTAAGTACACCAAAGAGATTAAATAAGTTATAAAAAAAATTTAAGGAAAATCTACTATAGGAAAATAAACACATATGTATGAATCTTAAGATTTTAAAAGTTAATCTTTGATAATAGTTAAAAACTAATTTTTCGTTTTATTTGCAATAGTTTATAAAGGCATCTATACTTATCTAAGTTAATTTATTCTAGAATAAATGATCAACAATTCCTTATCATACATAGTATCACTAATGACAACATCATAGTAGTAGTAGTAGTAGTAGTAGTAGTAGTAGTAGTAGTAGTAGTAGTAGTAGTAGTAGTAGTAGTAGTAGTAGTAGTAATAATAATAATAATAATAATAATAATAATAATAATAATAATAATCCCCTAAGAAATGGTAAAGGATATTAAATAGAAGTTTTTACTAATCAGAGTTTATAAGATCACAACAAAAGATTAATATTAAGTTTATAAATTCCCTTAGATTTAGATGTTAACTTTAGTATTTGATTTTTATGATATTTATCAAATAATTTTTTTATATAATTAATAATGTTTTATATTGTTTTCAAACTCACTAGACAACTATTATTCATCGTCAAAAATTTTATTACGTACTACTGAGTAAAAAGTTGTTGGATTTTCTATACATATAGGTATAGATCCTAAAGTAAAGACTGACTGACTGAAAGATTTACTACATTAGAAAGAAGGATCCACTATATAAGAGTTAAGTTTATTTTGACTAGTTAAGTGTATTTTGAATATATCTATGTATTTTTTCCTAGGATCATTTTGTAAACATCTAAATGGATCACTGTACATAATTCTTTTGGAGACTAATGTTAATCATTATAAATACTAGTTATGAAATATTATGATAATTGTTGTTATGTATGAAATTAGTTATCATTTTTTTAAGTTTGAGTTTTGGTAATTGAGATTTGATTTATACAGGTAATTATGATATGTATGACATTTGTTTAAGTTGAAATTGAGGTAGTGATTGAAGAATTGTAGTATTAGATTGATTGTGGATTTTAGAAGTGTGTTACTATAAGAAAATAAGTGTTTAATGATATTTTTAATTTACATCTAATGACCTTTTTTTATCATCTTTAGATAATTTACCAACACTTTAAAAAGTGTTGTGATATACATTGTTAAATAAGGCATCAAGACATGATCTTATAATGCAAGACTTATGTGTTGGTAGTATTACGCAGGACCTATGTGTTAATAGTATTAACTTCCTAATGCTTTTAATTAGCATAAGTAATTTTTAAAAAGCATGGTAAAATTTAAGATGATTATATAGAAAACTATTGCGAAATATTGAGATGCTAATATAAAAAGGTCACTAAATTTGCAACAAGTTTCATATAAACGTCCATAATTTGATTACGCTTTTTTATATAATTATTCTAAATTAACACATTTGATAGAAAAAATGTTGTCAAGTTAATTTTATTATAATTTTGTTATATATCCATTATGAATTAACATCCAATTAGTGTCATAAAAAGTATGAAAATTTATATAAATGGCATTTCTAAATAATAAATTTTATTTTCTTTAAATGTACTTTTTTTTACTAACTAGCTCTCATATTTTGAATAATTTTGATATTTTCTTATAATGGAATTTTGATTCAAAAAATATATACAAAATAAAAGTATGCATGATAAAATATAAAGTATATTAATTTATCAAACTTAGTAATCAACATTTGTTTACAATTTATATATAAACAATTACTTACAAACTTTCACATTCTAAATAAACAAAAACATAATAATTTTAGCAATTCTAGTATTTGAAATATAAGTGAACTTGTCTCTTATAGTCTCATATTTTGCACTAAATTTCTTTTATTTCATTTCTCTTATGAAAAATAAAAATATAATTAAAATCAAAAATAGATAAAATATACAATTTTAATTGATAAAAGATAATTACTTAGATCAAGATTGATCAAAGATAAATAAATGAAAATATTGAAAAAATCTAAAAAAAATCAAAGTCACACTTCATAGTCATTATTATGAAGAAAGTAATTATATTTATTACATAATGAAAATGAGCAAACAAAAATTACAAGAGAAATATCAATCTCATAGTAAATAAAATTTAGTAAATAGAATAGCATATCAACAAAATTGAAAGAGAGAGAGAGAGAGAGAAAACCCTTGCAATTAATCACCTCTTTAAACAATCTCTTTGTTTAAATGTTGAAAACCAAACTAAAATAATAATTTCTAGAATGAAATGTGAAAATTGAGTTCTAGATGGGAGAGTAAAAGACATTTATGATAAAGAGAGAAAATCACAAAAGAGAGTGTTAAGCAATTAATTATGGTTGAGGGTTTTAATAAGAATTTATTTACATTAAATTTTTTCAAAGTGTCTAATTACCTTAATTAAATAAAAGAAGATCATTAAAAAATCAACTATGTACCAAATATTGCCTAATTAACAATTTTAAAAAGGTATTATTTTCTTTCCAATTTTTTTATTCTTTTTTATTCTCTTTTTCTTTACATTTCTAAAGGTTGAGTTCTCACTATTAATTTTAATTAAAAATCAAATTTGATTTTGCAAATTCCTATATGTAATGTTTGGTGATATTTTTTAAAAAAGCATTAAAAATTTTATGATGATTTAATAATAAAAGTTTCAAGTTTTAAATATTGGCTAAAGTTAAATTATGCCTAATAAGTAGTGTTGTCAAATTGCATATGTACAAATAAAAATTTATAGTTAATTAATAAAGGTCACTGTATAAATATTAACAAAAATTCTAACTTAGTAAGTTTTTATTGAAAGTATCAGAAAATTAACAATCCATATAAAAAAAGAGTAAGGATTAATATCAATAACACTAAGAGTTGGTAAATTTTTAAATTTAATGACTCAATGTTAAAAAAAAATCAATAATCAAATTTACTATTAACTAGTAAGAATTAAAATTTCAATAGCTTAATGACACTTTTATAAAATAATATTATCATATTATCTAAATTAATGACATTTGTGAAAAAGTGTCTTTTAGTAAAAAAAAATTATTATCAAATTCAGAATGCTTGCATAATAAGCATAGCTTGATAATATAGAAAACATCAATAATATAATTAGTTTGTAATATGTTAAAAATAAACTTAATATAATGTAGTGATTAATTTTTAAACAATTTGTCATTAGAATATCACATTCACTTACCCTTTTTATAAAGCATCTCTAAGTTTGAAAAATTTTAAATGTTTCTAGAAAAAAGAGTTAACAATTTAAACTTAGCGACCTTTTTACTAAATACATTAAGAAACTTTCTAATTTAGTAACATTATTTAGTAAAAGTTTCCAAAATTTTAAACCAAAGGATGCTTTGCCAAAAAGCATAAGAAATTTTATCAATAGAGAAAAACTTATTAATAGCATCACTAAAAAAGCATTTCTAAAGTGCCTTTTTATTGTAGTGTGCTTTACTCACATGAAATTTTGGATAATGCTCTTATTACATCTATTATGTTGTTGAATTTCTAAACATGAAGACTCAAATAATAAGTTAATAATATGTAAGTGAAAAGCCATTTTCTAGTTCAAGTTTTAGATGTTTTGTGCACGAAATATAGCATCACCTTACTTGAGTTCTACAACTAATCAAGTAAGGGATATTACAAAAAACCACATAATTAGACATAGGTCAATAAGGATTACACACACACATATATATAATCTCATAGTTGTCTTGAAACCCTTTTCGTGCCACTCTTTTTCTCTCATAGAGTTTGTTCTCTTAACTAGCATTAGAAGAACAAAACAAAGCCATCTTCTTGTTTGGTTGTTAATTTTTTGAAGTCTTGTGTAGATACCTTTACAGTCAATTTTACACTTTAATTATAGTGGCTTTTTGCAACAATCCAACTAGAAGGTAAGAAAGTTTGGAAGTAAAAAGTAAAAAATTTCATGATAAATCATCAAATCTTGTTTTATAGTTGATTTTCATCTATTTTTAAATATGTTGATCCTATTTAAGGGTTGTAAAATTTTTAAACTTCACTACTTTTACTCTAATCATGCATATTTATAACCTAAAGTAATAAACTTGATTTTTTAGCCAAAAACATATATTTTTTTATTTTATACAAAAAATTCAATAGTTTAATTAATTCACTTTTAATAACTATATTATTAATTTAAATTAAGTCACATTTTCGTCCACGTTCCATTTAAAATTAAATTAACATAATTTTGAAAAATTAAAATAAAATTGTATTATTTAATGTTTAATTTAAGACTAAGCTAAAACACAAAATGTTTTTAAAACTTAAAAATTAAAACAAACATTAAAATAAGGTCTATGGAAACCCGAGCCAATGATAACCTATTTGATGCCACATTTTCTAATATGAAAGAACCACCATTAGCTTTGCCACTGAATAATCGAAATACAAAAAAATAATGTACTGAGGCTAGTGTTATTTCTCCAAGCCTTGATAAGCATATTTCTCTTTCCTCTTATAAGGATATATTAGTACCTAACAAAGATGTGTAGCCATGGAGGCTTTCCTTAGTGAAGGAGATTTAAATGTCTAATGCATCTAATGATGAAGATTATTGGGTTTTAACTCTTATAATGATCATGATGACCCAAGCAATAGTGATAAGGGCAATATTTTTCATGATAAGGATGAAACCTTTAAGATGAAAATATCAAAAGACTTAGAAAGCAAAATCTCTAAGCCTTAGAAGCAGTTGATTGTTGCTAAATTGATGGGATGTAATATCAGTTATGCTATTTTATGTGATTGGATTGCTTCTCTTTAGAACCCACAAAGAAACTATAAAGTTGTCAACTTGGACAATAACTATTTTCTTGTTTATTTCTCCTTATTAAATGATTTGAATAAACTATTATTAAAGGGACCATGGATAATTATGGGACACTACCTTGAGGTTCAGCCTTGGCATCCTGATTTTAGTACTGATGAGAATCGTGTCACAAAAATTGCTACTTGGATTCATTTTCTAAGGATGGCTATTCATCTTTATCATAAAACAATGCAAATTTGGTAGGTTTGATTCATATTGATTATCATATTTCTCATTCTGAGAAAGAAAGATTTGCTTGTATTGTAGTGGAGCCTAATTTTACCAAATATTTGCTCCCTTACTTTATCTTTAAAGGTAAGATGCAAGCGGTAGTTTATGAGGGGATACTTGTGATTTGTTTTAATTGTGATCTTGCTAGACACTCAATAAACAATTGCAAAACTAATTTGACCACTTAAGGTTATTCTAATGTTGAAGATAGTAATACTTTGAGTTTTTGTCCTAAGGATGATACTAACATAGTTGTTGATTTACCTACTGTAGACTAGAAATATGATCCATGGATGCTTGTTTAAAAATGTCCCAAAAAATTAACTGCCAAGAATAATGTTTAGAATGCCTCCGACCCTTCTCCTACCTATAAGTCTATTTCATGTGGTAACTCTTAGTTCACAATCCTTGAGAAAGATAATGGTGATTCTGATGTTATTACTAATCCTGTTTATTCTGATAACAAAGGAGTTGTCCTAAATAATATGGTGGAGAGAGAAATTCTTATAAATAATATTAAAACTATAGTTGAAGATATTGCAAGGAAAAATATAGTTAAAAATAAGAAACAAATCCATAGACAAGTTAATGCTAATGGAATTTTCAATAGTTCCAAATCTAGTGTTGGAAGTGCTTCTTCTAACAAGAGTACAATTGTGTCTAAGGTTAAGGGTGTTCCCTCTTTAATGGTGCTTACCAAACCTGTTAATGTGGTTCCCTCTTCAACTCTAGGAATAGAAGTCGAAAATGTTGTACTAATCACAATACTACTGAAACTCAGCTATTCCTAACAATTTAAGTGTGGTCCCTTATAATAATAATCCTTTCTAGAATTTAGTGTCTAATATGCTAAATCAAAACTCTCATATAGCTGTCCAAGTCAATTGACCTAAGGATAGTATCAAAATGCCTCCCACTACATATGTGTGATAAAGCTATTGGAAAGTCATTGAAATTTAGGGACATGAAACATAGTAGTGGTAAACCACTTAATGGTTGAATGAGAAAGCCCAAAAATAACTCAATCTCTTTAAGTATCAATATTGTTCTAGCTCAGCTTTTATAAGAAGATATTTCTATTGTTCAAAATGACATGGTTGTTGCTCTTCAACATAACGATAAGGTTATATCACATGACTAGGTTAATAGGTCTTCCACTCATTAATTTGTCATTTGGCTTCTGTGCTTTACTTTTTTTTACCATTTTTAATATATTTTTAGGCTCTATTATTGGAATTTTTAGGGAATGAAATCCCTTAAAGTGTTGTATTTTTTGAGAGACATGTAAAAGTTGCATTCTTTTCCAATTTTGATTTTATTGGAAACTCGAATAAGTGGTATTGCTACAAATAAAGTTATTAGGAGATTGGGCTTTTTGAATTCTTTTATAGTTGAAGCCAATGGTTTTTCTCATGGCATTTGGGTTTTTTTTGGTAGGATGGGATCAAGATTGAATTTTTATCTTATTCATACTAGATTATTTCAATGCTAGTTTCTAGCAATAGGCCACTTTTTTTCTCTCTTTTAGCTATTTATGTAGATCCTAAAGCCTCTTTTAAAAAGTCTTTTTGGTAGGAGATCAAATTATTTCACAATATAGTCTCTCATCATTGGTGCCTTATTAGTGACTTCAACACTTTTTTTATTTTTTTGTAAAAAAAAATTGGAGGCTCTCATCACGATAGCTGCCCCTACACTCTTTTTCAAGATTGCATTAATCAATGTCATCTCCTAGATATTAGCTTTCAAGGTCCTTTTTAGACTTAGCAAAGAGGGTTGTTTTGGGAACACATTGATTGGGTCATTTGTAATTTGGAATGATATTTCCTCTTTAAAGATGCTATGCTCCACCATCTACCTAGAGTTTTCTTTAACCACTACCCATTTCTCTTATCTCTTAACGCTAGACATTCTCACACTAGAGCAGCCCTTTTTAGATTCTTAGCCCTATGGATTCTTCATAATGATTTTAAGCTTTATGTAAAAAATTCGTGGGAGGATAGGCTTAAGATTAATATAGCTTTGAAGAATCTTACATGTAAAATCTTAGTCTAGAATAAAGAGGTCCTTGGAACTATTTTTAATAGAAAAAAAGGCTATCTTAGCGTATATCAATAGCATTGAAAAGCACCTTTCCAATTGCTATTCAAACTATCTAAGTAATCTTGAATAGGAGCTTCATCTAAAGTATGAAACTATCCTCTATCAGGAAGAGATCTATTGGAAGCAAAAAGTGAGAGTTGATTGGTTATTTCTAACAATCGTAACATAGATTTT
>CANXYI011066676.1:0-11104 GCA_948208565.1 Hura crepitans
AAATGTCTGGTAGTGCCTGACGGAGGTATAGTGGAAGTACAGACACACCTTATCCGTTCAGGGAGAATGGGTAGGGGGTGTCACAATCAAATACATTAACACATATAGAGAAGATTCTAATATATACATATAAATTCATAAGAAACCACAATTATAAGCACTTATGTTTACATCAAATGCAAATATATATTTATTTCATGTTACAAATAATGCACACATATAATCTTTCAACAATACTTATATCCTATTTATTGTAATTTATTTTACAACATTTTACTTAGTTCTTTTCCTTTCTCCTTCCAATTATAATCATATATTTATTCTATTTCAAAACTTCTTACTAACTATAATTCTTATAAATATTTTATCATTTAAGATTTTTTAAAAATTTTTGTAATCATTTGCTTATTATCTACTTGAATTTTTATGTACTCACATAATTTTATTTAAATTCCATAGTTATATTTTCTCATTATTTACATATAAACTTTATATGGTAATTCTTATATTTCTTCTAAACTTACTTGACTTCTGATTATATTCTTATTCATAATATTTCTCATACTATTATCATTAATTATCTTTTTTTGTCTATTTCATATACTATTTCTAATTCCATATGTGCTTATTATTTTTCCATCTTAATTTATTTGTCTTCAATTTATAACAAGTATTTATACATATACATTTATGTTTTATTGATTTAGTCCATATATAATTTTTGTCAAATAACTTATTTCACTTTAATTCTTATTAATTAATTTCCACATACTCTACCTCAATTTAAATTTCGTTCAAATAAAATTTATTCAAATCATTTTATATTCCTTTCTTTGATTTTATTAATAATTAAATCCTTTTTCATTTACATATATATGTATATTCCATATCTTTTTTTATTTCAATATAATTAATTTCTTTTTATTTGAATATATACAAACTTACTTAAACATGTTCATATGTATATGTATACATATGCTTGTTTTCCTTTTTTTAGACATTCATAACATATTAATAAACTTCTATTATAATTTCCAAGTACCTTTAATAATTCTTATTTTATTTCTTCCTTCTTCTTTTTTTATACTCTTAATTCTATAATTATTTACTTTTTGTATTATTTTCTAAATTTTACATTTAGCTATGTTCAAATTAATAATAATGTTATTTAAGAATCAATTTATTCTTTTTATCTTTATTTGCTATACTCAATTAATTCCTCCATGTTCATTATATGCCTTCAAATATGTATTTATTTCTTGTAATGTATATATTATATTTTCAATTAATCATATAATTAATTATTTACTCTTAATGATTCACATATACGTTTTGTACTTCATATTTTGCTTTATTTGGTTACACGTGCATGTTCATATACATTTATCTTGGTTGTACATACATATTCCTATACATGTGCCTTCATATATTCTATATACAGTTTAAATATTTAGTCCATCATTATACAAGGTTTTACCTACCTATCCCAACTTACTAAATATTCAAATAAATTCTCTAAGTTTCAAATCATGTCATTTAGAAGACAAAAATTCCTTTTTCTACATTTATGATTCACATACTATATAATTAAAATTTCTTATCTGGTATACATATAAGCTTCCACTAATCCAAATCCTTGCTTTTATTCTACATTTTAGCCTCAAGCAAGAAAATGTCTATCCTTCTCTATGTTATTATTTCTAGTAAATTTCTCATAATTTCCTAAATATAAACATGTCAATTATACTAATACTTTAAGTATTTTCTTTTTATTTTATCTTTATACCACTTTCAGCCAACTAAAGTTTTCACACTTTTAATATCTCTTTTCTACATTTCATTATTTCTACTATCTCATTCAGAACTTAGTTACATATGTGTTCCACTAATTCCTATAACAAGTCATGATACGGAAATCATGAAGTACCTTAAACTCAAGCATACAATTTTCATAATACAAGAATAGACATACCTCTTCAACATTAAATTCACTAAATCTTCTTTTACATCTCTTTAATTTCATCACCTCATCATCCATTCTAAAATTCCTTCAATTCCATAATCAATTTCCTCACAAAATTTTTATGAAAATATCATTATCACATATATTCTTAATTATTTATTATAAAGCTAATTAATATACTCTAAATAATCTATAAAATTAGTAAGATTAAAAAGATGTATCATTTACTTGTAAAAGAGTCTTAGCTCACTTTTTTCCATTATTCCTTTCTTATAAATTCTTTCTTTTATCTATACAATTCATGAGAGAGCTCTTAAGGTAGATGAGAAGAATAATCTTTGAAGTATAATATTTGGTGGTCGCTTTATTTAATTCATGAGAGGAATGGGTGGATAAGGAAATTATGAGAATTTTAGCCTCAAATTGTTGGGGAGGATGGTGAAAATGGTTGATTTTCTATGACTATTCTATATTATTTTTCTATTTATATAGATAATTTAGTGGTTAAGATTTATGATATTACATATGTAAGGCCATGATTTAATCCAAGTGTCCCTTTTCTTTTTATATATATTTAATTCATCAAAATTTTTGGATGGCCAAGATCTCATATGCACTATTACATCTAGTGGCCACATTGTATCCTACAAAATATCATGTCTTGCTTATCTAATAAATATGTCATTTTCTCTGTTTTATTTGACTAATTTTTTTTAATAGTTCCACTCATAAGGAAATTATGGAACTATGAATTTCATGTTCCTTTAATTATTTTAGTCAAGATGTGTAATTTTTAAATTTTTTTGAGCTTATTTTTGAAAATTTTTATTTTGGCCTTGAAGGGTTATTATTCATACTTAATCTTAATCTAAAGTTCATTGTCAAAATTTAAACTCTTATATAACCTCGAATGCTTATCAAATTACACCATAATTCATCTTATAATATATACCATCACCTTATCTGTTGGTTTCACTTTAGCTCAGGATGCATTATTCACGGCCTAGGTGGCACTATTCACTAGAACAATTTCTCAAACCTCATTCTTTCTGCATTTTTATGCACCTCACTTGTTATACTCTTAAAGCCACCTTTTTAAACATTTTTTCACTCACCCTTAGGCCATAAAATACACATTTCCAGTTTTGCCTACACTTTTCTCATGTATTTGCTTTTTTACTCTTTCATCATTTTCACTTTGTTGTTTACACCTACCAATTCTACTTGATCCATACATCTATTTCATTTCACACTTTCACTTCTAACTCCTATTCTATCCTTGTATAAATTGAGCCAAAAGTTAGGGTGTCACAACATCCTAGCATGTCTAAGATATAACTGCACATCTTTTTGTGGTTGAAGTTTACCATTATAAGTCACTTTTTGTATATCATTTTTCTTTTATGTGTGTGTAACGCATGTGCATTAAGGCTCCGTCATCACTAACAATAGGTCCGAGAAGTGTGCTCGAGGTGTCAAGTCACTTGCATGAGAATTGAGGTAGCAGCACTAGTTATGAAACTTTGAGGGGCTTTAATTGATGAAAATGGCAATGTTTAAAATTTTAGCAGAGCCAATAATTCATTCGGGCTATAAGCTACTGATCTATGTAATAAAAATTAGTCAAGCTAGGAGTGACTGGGATGTACCCAAACAGACCCAAAAATATCAGGCTTTAAAGCTTAAAAATTCCATTGAATCCATTAGTGAAAGGATTTTTGAATTTTGAGGCCATTTGCAAATTCTTGTAATTTTCAAGGTTGGCATGCAAATCGAGGTAGTCTGAAAACTATCCTATCGATGGAATTTGGTCATAGAAATTTATAAGCCTATAGAGTGTATTAAAATAGAAATTTTAAAATAAACAGTGTGATTTTTTAAGGTTCATGTGAATTTTAGTGAATTTCTAAAGTTCTATAAAAAATCAAGCCATTTTGGGATGGTTTGGGAGGTCACAGGACCCACCTATACCATACCAGCAAGCCTAAAGGCCATGCTAAGTGTCTAAATGGGCTTGACAAGTGGACAATTCCACTCAAAACAAAAGAAAATTTTCTTTCTTCTTTCTGCCAGAAACCAACGCCATTTCTACCTTTAGAGGCCATTTTCATCTCTTTCCTTCAGTCATTTCTACAAATTCTAATTTCCTAAATTTATTTTAGAATGTTAAGGAGCTAGAGAAAGAAGAAAAATAGTAAAAGGACCTTCCATGATTTAATTAAAAACCCCAAAGATTGCTAGTCAAAAGCAGTCTAACAAGGTATTTTAGGTGAGTTTTCTTGCCTTTTGCTCTATTTTTCTTGGTTCTTTTAGGCTGTAAATGAAGGTTTGCAATGCCTAAGAACTAAGAGTGTGTATTTGAATTGTGTTTAAAGGAAATTAAAGCAAAATGTGGCTTAAAGAAGTTGAAGGAAAGATATTGTTGAAGGGCTAGAATTTGGGTGCTTGAAGACCTTAAAGTGGTGGCTATTTTCTCCCTTGTAAATTAAGGTATGTGAACTTCAGTATTTTCCTCATGCCAAAGGGGTTTCAAAGGCTAGAAGTGTATGTAAAAATTTGGTAGTTTGAGGTTTAACTTAATTTTAGGTGGATGCTTAAATAGAACCTTGCAAGGAAATGTTTAATTGATATGTGAATGAAAGTTTTAGCTTAGTGAGGGTGCGTTATGCTTGTTGGTTGAGACACCTAGGGAGTCAAACTATGTGAATATATTGGTTTAAAGTAAGGTTGAGGTAGTTTAGTTGCTTATAAAATGGACTAGTGGGGTGTACTAGCAAGGGAAATTGAAACATATGTGTTTGGTGCATATTTGGTAAGTGGCCGAGAGGGTTAGGAGCCATATATGTATGTGTAAGTGATTTAAGGCCTTTAATAGATGTGTATATGTGTATGTGTATAATGGTTTGTACATGATACAATGATATGGTTTGCTTTAGGCTTGAGTAACGAATGAATGTATGCAAATCCTAATATGGCCGAGAACCAAGCAATGAATAAGTCATGTAAATTAACATGAAGATGTATTTTTATTTCTATAAGTGTGCTCATAAAATGTTAATAAGTAAGGATGTGCAATTATAATTAAATAAATGTATGTTTAAGGACAATCCCAAGCTATGGCCGAGAGCTACACCAATGAAAATAGCATGAAATTGTTGATAGCATATGTATAATATTTATGTATGATAAGGTATAATAGTGTGAGCATGTTTGTCTTAATTTGTTTGGCATGAAAATGGTCTAATATACATGATTAAAATGGCTTGAAATGAGATTAAGAGATATACTTTTATAGATGTAATAATACTTAAGAAATGAGACACGAACTTGACTAAAAAAGTGACTTGAAAATTGGCTTGTAATGTGCCTATAATATGTGCCTTTAAGGGCTATTATTTTGTGATTGAATATGATGGCAATAATACCTATGTTTTGGCCTTGTGAATGGCGTACTAAATGGATGGCTTTAGGCCTATGATTAATGTGAGATTGATGATGAAAACTACACTAAAAAATGTTAAGAAATGGACCCAGAATTGGCTATTGAAACTTTGATGAAACAACCCATAACTGTCCAATTTGCCCATTACTTGAATCAAAAAAATATCACTGGATAGTAAATGACAATTACTTAAGAAATATTTATGGAATAAAATAAGTCGTAATATACCTTAAATACTGACAATTATAGAATTTAAAATTTATATTGGAATTTTACCCGATATAGCCTAATTTTGGCCATACCAGACTGGGTTAAAAATGAACTTTGAAATAAAATTAGTAACTCACTATTTTTCACTCCTAAGTAATATAAGAAGTTAAGTTGTGAAGGAATGAACATAAATTAAGTTACATGGCCCATTAGTTAGACAACCACTAGATGGGTTGACTAGCCAACTTAGGGATTTTAGCAGCTACTACATAATTTGATTTTCAGGCAGGGCTAGTACAGTGGCCTAGGTCCTCCATTAGGGCCATTGTACTAGTCTATAAGATAGACACTATTATGCCTTTGCACACTTCATGCCATTCACCTCATTTTGCCGATGCAAAGACGTAGGTCCCGGAGGGCTACTGCACTGGTCTGTTAGACAAACCAATTTGCTAGGCAGGCCCAATTATGCAATCATAGATCTTCAATAGGATTGATACAGTAGCCAAGGTCCTAAAAGGCCATTGTACTAGTTTGTTAGATATACCACACCTTGTTATTTACACCTTCGGTGCTATAACTTAATCAGGCCGGTGCAGCGATCGGGGTCCAAAATGTGGATCACTGCACTCATTTTAGTTCCCTTTAGGTTTAGTGTATTAAAGTGTCATCTACCTAGTCAAGCCTAGTAATGTAATGAAATAAATAATATACAACAATGATAATGACAAATACTAGTAAATTTTTTAGATTTTAACATAATTAACTGAAGGAATAATTAGTATGTATCATTAAGGGTGTTTTGGTAATTTTCCATGTATATCACTTATTGACTTGATAATTTAATTACTTGACTATATTATTAGAAATGGCTTAAATACATAATTTAGATGATTTTAATGGATCAAACAAATAATAATATATTATGTATAGGTAAAAAGGGTATTTTGGTCATTTGACATAAAAAAAAGTAAATTGTGGACTTAATAAATTGGACTAAACAATAATAATTGTATTTATGCATGAATGAACCTTTTAACATGTTTTAAATGCTTGAGTTCACCACTGAGTATAATTTTATACTTAGCGTACCTATTTTGGTGCACAGGTAACCAGAACAGAGATGTAGCCTTGAGAAGCATTTAGCAAGGTTCAAAGGATAAGCACTAAAAGGTTGAACTGTGAATTATGAATAGTTTTGCTCTCTATGTACTTAGTTGGGAAATGGGTTTTGTGTATATATAAATGTCATGTAAATATATAGGTATAAGCTATGTTTGTAATAAGTTAAGCTAGAATTTTGAGAATGTATGCTTTTATTTAATATGATTTAATGATATATAAGCTTGAGGCTCTAACTTGTGATTGTTGATTGTGGCTTGAGGCCTATGTACTAATGATTAGGTTGATGCTAGGTTATATATTAGGGACCAGAAGAGTCTAAGTGATGAGATTTGTGTTTATTGAAGTGTTTTATAGGTGTTAAAATTTTGGGTAGTCACCCAAATAGTCCTTATGTTGCTAGAATTAACTAAAAATCTATGAAGCTATAAATGGTTATTTGTGGTATACATAATATGGTTTGACCCTAAGTAATACATAAGGACAAACAAAAATGAATTTAGAGTCAGACATAATTAAATATTACGAAATTGGTTAAAGTTAAATGAATGAACTATATGGCAATTCTAAGATGGGTGACCTTATAGGAAGTGCACTGCTTATTAGGTTTCTTTAAGAATCTAGTAGGATGTGTCACTGTGAGTGTGTGTGTGTGTGTGTGTATACATATACACATATTTACATACATACATACACACATACATACATACATACATATATATATATATATATATATATATATATATATATATATATATTTGAATAGTTAATAAAACAAATAATGTATTTGGTCAATAAGTATTTTTTTGAGGTAAATGCATATTTTGGTTGTTTGTCAATAAGAAGTTATTTATCATAACATGTTTATAAAGATTATATAGTGTGTTAAACTTATTAAGTGTTCAAATGTGTATATGATGTATAAATATGAATTCTAGGTGTTGTGAATATGTGATATGGATGATATAAGGCGAACTTTAGAGTTTGGTTGATGGATATTATTCAAAGTGTTATTTTTGTGTAGGTTGTTTTGGGCATTATGCTATCGGATTTTTGAGCACTAGGACCTTATAATTGCTAAGTTTTTGTGTAAAATGATATATGTGTCATTAGATATTTTTAGGTGCTCTATAGCACTGAATGTAGCATGCTTTATTCAAATCTAGTAATAGATCTTAGATAAGTGATGCTACATTTAGTGGTAGTAAAGCATAGATATAAGTGATTCTTAGGCTTAGATAAATGTATTTATAAGCCATTTATGTGTCAACGTGTATTGCCTTAACCTTCAATTGCTAGGAATCCTTATGCCACTACTTCTTGTCTTATATGTTATAGATGGACCACTTGTCTTAAAGGGGTTTAGATGAAAAAGAAGTGGAAAGCTATGCCTTGGTCTCTAAAAATGAATTAGAGAGACTTGAGAGGTCTATGCAAGAATTAACTAGGCAAGATGTTTGGCCACCATGCCAAACTTTGCTACATGATATGATAGACTTCATGAGGTAAGCAACCCGTGTGTTAGTACAACTATAACCATAGCCATAACGTCTACCTGTATTATAGCCATTGCAAAAGACATACTTAGAGAGAACTAAGAAATAGGAGTAGAGGATTTTCTAGGCAAGAAAAATGATGATTTAGTGGCTGCTTAATACTAGCTAAATAAGACTATAAGAAATTTATGTCAGCTTTAGTGTACTTTAAAACAAAGCATTATGTGTGCCACCTTATTATGGTAGCAAAAAGCTTTTAGTTGTTAGGAGAGAGTTAGAGCAGGTTCAATCAGCAAATATTAGTTAGGACTATTTCTTTGAGGAGTTCAAAAAGAAGTATATTAGAGAGGATTACTTAAAAGATAGAACAAGAGTTTATTACATTGAGGTAGAGGCAACTGACTATTCCAAAATATGAAAAGAAATATGCCAGATTAAGTAGATATGTCAAAAGATTATTCCTACTAAGGTGGAAAGGTGTAAGAGATTTGAGCATGTGTTGAGTAATGATATTCGTCTCTATCTTACTGCCATAAAGATAAAGGAGTTTCCACAATTGATTTATACTGTACTGATAGAAGAAAGGATTTAGCAAAATAAGCATGGTAAAGAATAGTTAAAAAGACCTAAAAACTAGACTTGTACTACTTAAGTTGGTAACAAAAGGCAAAAAAGAGAACATAATCAAATTTAGACTCATGCATAATCACCTACCCAAAAATAGATATAGGGTTCTATCTTTAAAAGGGGATAATAAACTTTTACAGTTGGTACCCTAGGAGTTGCAATAGCTAAGCCATTATAGGAAGAATAATGGTAGTGTTTGTAACACTCGTGTCCCAAGGCTCTATGAATAATGTCTTAGGGTCTGAGAGGTGTACCTAGGGTGCCGAGTCACTTACACATGGATCAAGGCAGTGACATGGGTTTTGAAACTTCGAGGGGCTCTAAAATGATGAAAAAGGCAAAATTTAAAAATTTAGTAGAACCAACAATTTATTTCGGACTGAAAGCTACCCATCGGTGCAATAAAAATTTTTCAAGCCAGGAATGACCCAGGACATGCTTGAACTGACATGAAAATAGTGGACCCCAAAGCTTAAAAATTACACTAAGTCTAATAGTGAAAGAATTTTTAAAGTCAAAGGTCATTTGCAAATTCTCATAATATTTTAGGTTGGCATGCAAATCAAGGCAGTCTGAAAAATATCCTATTAGTGGAATTTGGCCACGAAAATTTATAAGCAAGTAAAGGGGAATAAAATAGAAATTTTAAAATAAATAGTGTAATTTTCTGAGGTCTGAGTGAAGTTCTATGAATTTTTGAAGTTTCACAAAAAATTGAGATGGTTCGAGAAGTTGCGGGATAGCATTGACATGTCTAGATGGGGCTCACAACATGCTAAGTGGCTGAATACACTTGCCAAGTGGCAAGAAGTATGTGACAAGTGGATTTCCACTTGGTTGCATAAAAAGGCTTTCTTCCTCATTTCTGCTTAGATTGCTAACGCCACTGCCAGAGGAGAATGGCCATAACTTTCTCCTCTAAACACTAAATGGGGAGATTCTAGTGGCTAAAAATTCTTATGGATGTTAAGCACCACAAGGAATAAGAATCAGGCCAAAAAGGAGTTCCCATTTGATAGATAAAATTCATGCAAGGTGACTAGTTCAAAACAATCTAGAACTATGACCCAAAAGTGAGTTCATGACTGGTTCTCCCTTATTTCTTAGGTTTTTTAGCTGATTTTTATGCTAAACCATAGCTAACATTTGGATAGTGATGTGTTTGAGGTGGTGTGGCATAAGGATGGCATTTTATGGCTCACAAAGGAAAAAAAAAGGTCATCATGGTGGCTAGAATTGGGTTAGTAGCATAGGCTTAGATGGGAATGGCACCTTTAAAGATATATGTAAGTGAACCTAAAGCCTTTTCTTCATGTGTTTGGGTGCCTAGGCTAGTGACCCTTGAGTTAGGATGGCTGAAAGTATGAATTTAATATTGATTCCTTTATTTGTGATGTTGATTAAGTTGAGAGTTTATTAGAATTGAATGTGTTGTTCTTAGTGTTTGCATAAGTGGCCTTAAAATGCTTGCTGGAATTTGCTGCCTATAGTTGTTTGCTTGTACACGTGTGCTTTCATGCTTGTGTTTTAGGAATGTGACTTGGTACCTTAGCCATAATTGGCTTAGAATGAAATGGTTATGAATACATTTGAGTTCATGGCATGTAAGTATGATTGAAAATGATGATCATATGCAAAAGAATGGAAGTTTAGTCTAATTTCTCATAAGTGCCCAAGAGCCATTCATGGCATGTTGTCATGAGGCTCTAAGTTGTTAAAGTGTTAGCAAAACACAATATTAAGGCTTGAAATTAGCGTGAAATGCCTAAGGAATTAATGTAAGTGTATGACATAATGATATCATAATATGCACCTTAGAAATATGCCTTGAAATGGCTAAGAAAGATGTAAACTAAAACCTATAGCTAAAGCTTCAAACAATAAGCTTGAAAGTGGCTTAAATGAACTAGTAAAATGAACTTTAGTTGTGCCTTTAAGAGGCTAAATTTGAATTATATTTTGGCCATGGATTGGCCTAGTTTTAGTTGGCTTTAGTGCCTATGTTTTGGCCATAGATTTGGCCTAGTTACAATTGGCCTTGTGCCCAGTAAAGTAAAAAGAAAAGTGAAAATGGAGTTTAATTTGGACTTAAAACAATCCTAAAAATTGACTTCAAAAGTGGTCGAAATAACCTATAACTCTTTAATTGACCATTACCTAAACCAAAATTGTCACTGGACCAGAAAGTATTAACATTTAAAGTGAAAATGCCATGATAAATCAGAACATAAGGTTCTTTGATTT
>CANXYI011066711.1:0-11533 GCA_948208565.1 Hura crepitans
TGCTAATAAAATAAATTTTGATTCTTTCTTAATAAAAATTACATCCGCTTTCTAGAATCAACATTTGAGAACAAAAGTTCTCAAACCATTTTTTTTGACTAAATGTCATCACAATAAAATTCATTTTCCAAAATTAGCATATGAGAACCAAAGTTCTCAAACCAATCACCTGATTTCAATAAAAGTCACTACATTAAAATCCACTTTCTGAAATTGGCATACAAGAACCAAAGTTCTCAAAACAACCAATTGCTCGATTTCATGTATGATACTTCAATTCTGCATATTTATTTATTTTTATCTAAATATATTATGTAACTTCTTCTATGTGAATGTGTGATTTACTTTAATTGCAAAACATCACTTGAGAAAAGGAATAGTATTATAAATTCAAATCGAATTTCCATATTAATTTGAGGTATAAATAAGAGTAGAATTTTGAACCGCTCTAGTTTTAACCCTACAAGTTATTTCTTGACTTAGTCGGGTGGTGACTCCTACCTTGTGGTGCCCAACTCGCACCTCCTAAGCTAATAAAAAAGGAGTGGCCCTAGATTCCTCTAACTTCCTTCTCGTCTTTTGAGACTCAAGGAGTGAGGCTTAAGTCCAGTCTTAGGCTGCTTCAGTTTGATCGGTCCAAGGAAAATAAAAGGGATGCGAACAATTAGATTACTTAGGGCTAGAATTGAAGGAAGATATGCAGGGAGAAAAATAAAGAAAAAGGCCCACCAAGGAGGTCCAAGAAGAAATAGATAGAATTATTCTTTATTTCTTTTTAATTTTGTAATTCATGCATACTACCTAGGTTCTAGCTCAATTGGTTTCCTTAGCTTAGGAAATCAATGTAGTAAAAGCCTATAACTAGATCATATATATATATATATATATATAACGTGATTAAATATGAATGCATGATTTAATGTGATTAAATATATATAAGCATGCCAAAGCATACACCAACCATGTATAATGAGACTTAATTGGAAGAAATCCTTCAAGAATATAAGACTTGCAAACCTTTTGTTAATATGAATTAAACCAGAGTTCCATTTAGTATTGAGTTGTTAAGCATACTTAAGCCTATGCTATATTGAATATGTTTAAATCATATTAGTGGGTTCATCTTAGCGTGGTTATTAATTTGTTAAGCATACTTAAGGCTAATAATCATGAGGCAAGATTAGGGAAATATGTATATGATACATATGCATTAAATATTGATGACCTAATGATTAGTAGTTGCATATAATGCAATTGGCATGAGATGCCTACCATTTAGTTAATGGTTGGGCTTGTTGAGCATACTTAAGTCTTTGACCTTAACCAAAATAGATACTAACCCACTAGAAAAGCTTCCAATAGGCTTTCCTAGATCAATCAGTGAGTATTGTTGATTCGTAATAAAATAGTGGGAGTAATGCGTGATTTTTAAAGACTTTAAAATTGTTGCATACATATACATGATCATACTCTAACATGCTTTCATTTTTCACATGCAACATCACCATCATAATGTCTTCCAACTTAGATTAATGATCTATACTTGAGGCTAATAAGCTTACTGGTTCTAATTACATAGATTGGCTTAGAAACCTTAAAATTATTTTGAGGAGTGAAAAGTTAGCCTATGTAATTGAGAACCCAGTACCTACTATCCCTATTGATGATGCTTTTGGTGATCAGTAGAAGGCATATCTAAAGCACATGGAGGACATAGATGTTGCTTAATGTATTATGCTAGCATCCATGTCTCTTGAACTATAGAAATAGCATAAGTATATGGATGTCCCTACAATTCTGCTTCACTTTTAAGAGTTGTTTGAGGAGTAAAGTAGGATTGAGAGATATGAGATCTCAGAAGCCCTATTTCACTGTAGAATGGTAGAGGGAACTTCAGCCACCCAGCATGGGTTAAAGATGAATGGGTATATAGAGCATTTGGCAGCTTTAAGTTTTGTGATAGATACAGACTTAAGTATAGACTTCATCCTACAAAATTTGCCTGATAGTTATGCAAGTTTCATGCTTAGTTATCAGATGAACAAGATTACATCTACAATTCCTAAGATAACAAACATACTTAAGACTGCTGAAAATGTTGTCAAGAAATAGTCTTCTAAGGCAGTCATGGTTGTCAATTCATCTTCTTCTAAGGATAAAAAAAGAAGAAGAAAAAGAAAAATAAGAAAAGACAACTGGTACCCAAAGGTGAGATTGGAAAGAAGAAGGGCAAAAAAGTTATTGTTACCCCTTTGGCCATTAGAAAGAAAACTACCATAGAAGGCACGTGCTTTGATTATAGAAAATCTAGGCATTAGAGGTGTAATTGCAAGCCCTACTTAGAGTCTCAGAAAAAAGAGAAGTAAAGAGTTACTTCAACTTTAGGTATTA
The DNA here is from genome assembly GCA_948208565.1 of Hura crepitans. NCBI lineage: Eukaryota > Viridiplantae > Streptophyta > Magnoliopsida > Malpighiales > Euphorbiaceae > Hura > Hura crepitans. The sequence continues at coordinate 2,392 of CANXYI011066711.1, forward strand.
ATGTGATTGAAATTAATACTACTATTGCCATTAATAACTAAACATGGGTATTGGATATCGAATGTGGTTCTCACTTAGTTTCTTCTTTGCAAGGACTAAGGAGTAGTAAGAAAGTAGAAAAGGGAGATGTGAACCTACATGTAGCAAATGGAGTAAGAGTTACCACATTAGTTGTAGGATCATATCATCTTGTTATACCTTATAGACTTGTATTAATTTTAGACAATTGCTATTATGTCTCTTCTTTATCTAGAAATATTATTTCAATTTCTTATCTTATTGAACAAGGTTTTGATATTTCCACTAATAAGAACAAGAGTTGTTCTATTTACTTAGATAATGTCTTTTATTGTTCAAGTAAAAATATGCAATTGAATTTATGTTTTGGATAAAGATAAAGAAGTGCATAATATTAGTGCCAAGAGATCCAAGATAGATAACCTGATGCCATCTTATCTATGGCATTGTCACTTTAGCCATATAAATGAGAGACACATGACTAAGTTACATAAGGAAGGTAGCTTAGGATCATTTGATTTTGAATCATATGATACATGTGAGTCTTGTTTATTAGGCAAAATGACAAAATCACCTTTTTCTGGAAAAGGGTGAGCAAGTAAGTGAGTTATTAGGACTCATACATACAGATGTATATGGTCCAATGACAACACATGTATGTAGGGGTTTCTTATACTTCATTACCTTTATTGTTGATTGCTCATAATATGGGTATTTATACTTGATGAAGTACAAGTTTGAAGCTTTTGAAAAGTTTAAAGAATTTAGAAATGAGGTTGAGAAATAACTTGGCAAGAGTATTAAAATTCTTCGATATGATTGAGGGGTAAATACTTAAGTCAATAATTCTAGTATCTGAGAGATAACAGTATATTATCTTAATGGACTCCTCTATATACACCTCAACATAATGGTGTATCTAAAAAGAGAAATTAAACTATTAGATATGGTTTGATCTATGATGAGTCTTACAAACTTACTTAAGTTCTTTTAGGGGTATGCACTGGAAACTACTATTACATTTTGAATAGAGTTCCATCCAAGTTGGTTGATGTTATACCATATGAGATATGGTATAACAAGAAACCTATTCTTACATATATCGAGGTATAGGGATACCCTACATATGTAAAGAGAATAATGTCAGATAAACTTAAGGCTAAGTCTGACAAATGCTTATTTGTGAGGTGTCCAAAGGAAAATTTGGGATACTACTTCAATTATCCTTTGGAACAAAAAGTGTTTATTTCAAAGCTTGCAATCTTTCTAGAGAAAGAGTTTCTCATAAAAGACAGTGAGAGTAAAATTAAACTTGATGAAGTTCAAGATCCACAAATTAAAGCAGATTAACTGGCTAATTCTAGTTCTATTACTTATAGTGATAAGGTAATAGAAGAACCTATGGAAACACAAGTTCTTAGATGATCTACTAAGGTTAAGATATTCCAAAGACATATAGATTTCACATGGAGCAAGACAAGGAAAAGACTACAATAGAAGATCATAAGCCCACTAGTTATGAGGAGGTTCTAAAGGGTTTAGAGTGAGACTCATAGCATAAGGCCATGATATCCAAAATAGATTCCATGTATGATAACTAGGAATGGACCTTGGTTGATCCACCTGAAGGGATAAAAACCCATTTGGTGGAAATGGTCTTTAAGAAAAAGATTGACATGGAAGGTAATGTGATTACCTATAAAGCTCGATTGGTAGCAAAAAGGCTATCAACAAAGATATGGAATTGACTTTGATGAAACCTTTTTTGAAGTTACAATGCTTAAATCCATTTGGATTCTTCTTGCTATTATTGCTTATTATGATTATGAGATCTGGAAACTGGATGTAAAGATAACTTTCCTTAATGGAAAATTGTTAGAGGAAGTGTATATGACACAACCTAAAAGTTTTAGATCAAAAGATGGCAATCAAGTCTACAAGCTTTAAAGATCCATTTATGGATTAAAGTAAGCATCTAGAAGTTGGAACATCTATTTTGATAGGGCAATCAAAGTTTTTGGTTTCACACAAAATATGGATGAACTATGTGTTTACAACAAGTTCAGTGGGAGTGCAATCTTTTTCTTTATATTTTATGTAGATGACATACTACTAATAGGAAATAATGTCTCTATCCTTTAAATAATTAAGATTTTATAGAGTAAATAATTCTCCATGAAAGACCTTAGAGAAGTAACCTACATCTTAGGGATCAAGATCTATAGAGATAGATCTAGAAGGTTACTTAATCTTTCATAATCAACATCCATAGACAAGATGCTAAAGAGGTTTAGCATGGATCTCTCCAAGAAAGGTTATATTCCTATGTTACATGGAAAACACCTTTCTAAATCTGTGTCCCCAAGACATAAAAGGAGAGAGAGCATATGAGTAGGATCCCATATGCTTCATTTATAAGATCTATCATGTATGCAATATCATAAAAGAGAACTAATGTAGCATTTTCTCTAATTGACATGAGCAGATTCAAATCCATTTATGGAGAGGAACATTGGGTGGATGTAAAAAATATCTATAAGTACTTAAGAAGGACTAAGGATTTATTCATGATTTATAAAGAAAGAGATTTACAAGTCAGTGGGTATACTGATGCTAGCTTCTAATCTGATAAGAATGACCATAAATCTCAATCTAGATATGTATGCATTATGTGTAAAAGAGCAGTTGTTTAGAAGAGTTCCAAATAGGATATGACTGATGATTCTACAATTGAAGTTGAATACATAGTAGCATTTGAATTAGCTAAGGAAGCCATTTGGATTAAGAAGTTCATTACAGAACTTGGAGTGGTTCTAAGCATTATTAATCTAATACCACTATATTGTGATAATAATGGGGCTATTGCATGGAGTCATGAACTATGATCTCATCAACGATCTAAATATGTTCTTCTGTGCTACTACTTTATTAAGGAGATTATTGATAGATAGGATATGAATTGAAAGGGTCCCCGTATATTATAACATAGTTTGTCCTCTCACAAAGGCATTATCACAAGGAAGTTTGAACAACATGTAAATGCAATAGGCATTAAGCACACAAGTTATAGTGCAAGTGGGAGATTATTAAAAGTATGCCCTAGAGCTCATGTAATTTAGTAGCATTCATGTATTTAAACCTTATCAATAATAATATAAGGCACTTTTCTTTAAATTGTGATACTTTTATGTATTACTTGTAATTGTTTGTAATGTCTTAAACCATGTTATAAAGTCCTTAATACATAATCACAATGTAGAAGACATCATGAACTATTCAGGGTGTGAGATTCATATTGCATGAAAATGTGATATACCTAAATTTCCCTAATCATAGTATTAATATAATATGACATTATTAATATAGAAAGATTAACACATGTTATACTTCTTGATTGGATTGAGCACTAGTTCTTACAAGCTGTAAGCATAAAGATGCTTAGAGTTAACATGTAGATGCTTACTTGGAAGTAAGTACATTAAAGGCCTGCTAAGAGATCTTCACATGGTTACTTAATCTATATCAGTAAAAAAATCTCATCATATCAGTGGTACTAGTATCCTTAAACTTAAGATCACTAACTATCTTAAATACTGAGTGACATACTTTGACTCTAAAATTTTTACTTCGAATAAGAAGTATACAGAGCTAGGTGCTTAGGTATGGCATAACATATTAGAATATAAGGTAGTAATAAATATAAGATTCATCACCCTAGATTACAGTGGGGAGTTTAACTCAATGTTTTGATGAATAACCTTTATTTAAGAATCTCTAGTCAAAGTAAAGTGCCATGTGTGGATGGGATTCACTAAAGGCATCCTAGAAGTAAAGATGACATTATTAGAACATTATGTTTAGGGCTTAATTACACATACATAGTTAAGGTATTTGTTAACACAATTTTATACTTAAAATTGGATGAGATAAAAGATAGGGAAATGAGTTTAATGCACTATAACTGTATACTAAAGGGTTAAGTCAAACCATTTGACTTTTTAACATTTGGGTAATCATGATGTATGGGTAGATGCCTTTATTGAATTGTGTACAAGTTGTATATCAATTACTGATTTGATATTGAGTTCATGAGATTGAATCTATAGTCTTAGTTGGACTAGGACTTTAATTCACTATGTACTGCGAAATTATTCTAGAAACCTATAAGGTCACACACATAAAAGGGGTTTGAGGAAAATTTAATGAGATCAAATTTTCTAATGATATGAGATATTGTTGGAAGATGATTTAAGAAAAAGAAATTATCAAATGGGCTTAGGGCCTACTTTCAAATGAAAAGTTTAGAAAATCAGGGTTTTTGAAAAATCAAGGTTTTTAGACTTAGGCCTTATTGAGTCAAAACTCTTAATTTTTCTTGCATATAATTTTTATGGGCTTTTAAAAGGTTTAAAAGGCCTTCAATTAGACTAATTATTAATCCAAAATGGTGCCAAGAAGTGCCATATAGGATTAATGAAAGTAGGGACAAAGTAGATTGCACATAAGCCTATTAAAAGGCTAATGTGCATAGGATAAAAAGAGGCCCAATTGATAGGTCCATTCTAATCTGAATTAGGCAAAATTTTATGGGTTAAAATTTGAACTAAATATAATTTATTTATGATATAAATAAGCCTTATTATAGTGGCCACTATAAGGAGACATTCTGCTATGGAATTTTAGCATAGAATAATTAAAACAAATGTTGTTTCCTTCTTCCTTCATCTACTTGTAATTTCTATTAGAATCTGGAATTACAAGTTGATCTCTTCTACAAACATCTTGTGTGGATTACGTTGGTGGTGTTCCTTGAAGAGGATCACTATGGTTTCCAATAACCTAGTGAAAAGAGCTCACAGAAGTAATATGTTATCATCTTTCTACATAAAATCACGAAATGCTGCTAGTTTTAACATTTAGAATGAATTTTAAATTGCCCGAGTCTATTATCATTGCTAATCACTCTCAAAATTTTAATTTCTTAACTATTTTTAATTGAGAAAAACCAACACCATGAATAGTAGATACTTCTCTCAGCTAGTTTTGGTATGTCATTCTATAGTGGGGGTACAAAAGAGAAGATAGAGTTTCATAAAAAAAAAAAAGAGATCTTTTGGACATGGAGCACATCTAGTGTAACTCTATAGTAAGGTAAAAAGTTCAAGGGCTATCAATTTGGGGCTTTATAGTAGACTCGAAGATAGGGCTAGACTTAGAAGTTACATTAGGAAAACAAGAGTAAGAATGGATTGTAGTAATCATAGGCTAACATTACACTAAGGTCTACAGTTAAGGGTGGCTAGATACCCCATTCTTTGACTTGCCACAAACAGCATAGGGGTGAGTGTTGAAGGAATAAGAAAGATGTCTCTTATGGTTGTGATTCATTAGAAAATTTTTATAGAGTTTGTCCAAATAGACCTAGTGTAGAACAGAAATATACACCTGCATTTATAAGGTTAAGTAGAAAGAGCTTAGAGGGACAAATCAAAGCTGAGAGCTAAGTACAGAGCTCTTACCCAATAGTATGACATTAGAATATGAGAAGAGGCTAATGAGCCAAATGTCATTCCTAGTTCTTTTTTTATTCGATTCACTTATTTTGGCTTTAATTGACTCGGGGTCTACAAATTCTTATGTTTGCACATCATAGGCATGATATTGGGTTTTAGTTTTAGGACCACTTGACTTAGCAATTATGGTTATTAACCCCATAGGCCAATATGTAGTAGTTGATAGAGTTTATAAAGAGTGTCCTTTAAGGATACAAAATCACTAGTTTTGTAGCTAATCTAATAAAACTACCTTTTTTAAGAGTTTAACTTGATATTGGGCATGCATTGGTTGTCCAAGTATCAAGCGATTTTAGATTACTTATTAAAGAGATTAACTCTCAAGGCTAATGATAGAGACAAAATTATAATTGTAGAGGAGAGAACATGCTTTCTATCCAATGTAATATCAACTAATATAGCTAGGCAGATGTTGAGAAAAGGGTGTCAAGCATATCTTACCCATGTGTCTAATACAAAGACAGGAGAGCTGGATGCTAGTAGCATACCAGTAGTGTTAGAATATGTTGATTTTTTTTCTAGAAGAGTTACTAGGTTTGCCTCTAGAAAGGAAACTTTGGTTCAACATTGAAGTTTTACCTATCACCACTACAATATCTATAGCTCTATATAAGATAGTGCAAATTGGGTTGTAACACCTACTCCTTAGATACTATTGATTATCTAAGAGGGAGGGTATTACAAGTGAGCTTATACTTAAACCTGATGCTAATGATCCCCCTTAAAGGGTTCTTCAGAAATGTTTCAATTAAAATTTATTTTTAGTTACATCATTTTATAAAAAAAAATGTAGTTTACTAAAGGGTAATTTGAGACAAAAATTTTGGTAGCATAATAGAAGTTCAGACGTTCTATAAAAATTTTTCCTATAGAAAAAAACATATATTGATAGTACAGTCATTAAAATCAATTCTCAAATCATCATCTAATTATAAAAATATCAAATTGTTTACATCAACACTTTAACATCACAATTGTACATCTTTCACCCCTTATGAAAACTCAAGGGCATAGTTAAAGACTCTCACATGAAGGAAGATGTCAAATATAGTTTCTCTTATTTGGTTATAGCACGTGAACTCATACACCCCCATATGTCTCAACTTATTGAGTTTCATGATACATAAGAGCTATAAACTAAAACATATTCAAACTATGTTATTTACACATGCCTAATATTACATTACTTATATATATACATCCTTGATTAAATATAGTCTATATATGTCATTCTAAACACTAGATACTTTAAATAAAAGAAAGAATTATATGTACAAATAATTTTGATATATTGGGATCTTGATGATTATTTTGGTGCTTTTAGTGCAATTGAGATTTTACACGACGTCTTTATATCTCAAAAACCTATGCAAGGCAAAACCAGCACATTAAGCAAAATACGCTCAGTGGTACTCAAATATTTCCATGTCTCACACTCTAATAACTCAATTAAAAATCAAATTAATCTATTTAGAAAGAAAAAGAGAAAAGGATGTTGTTAATGCAAACTACTCTATGCATGTACACTAAATTTAAACTAGCAAGTGGATTTTACTTTATCTCATATGTAAATCAGTTGCATGTGTTTTGCTTCCCATATCATACATTTGAAATAACTGAGAATGCTTAATTTGCTGACCCTATAAATTGAAACATATAAATCTAGTATAATATAAATAAAATGCTTTCCAGTGATTTTATATACATTGACTTATAACTTCCTCACATTACTGACTGGATATTGGTGCATTTACTATTAAAGTCTAATTTATAAGTAATAACAGTTATCTATGTTTTAAGTTAAAGTTGTTAGTTTTCATTAAGAATCTAGTTTGTTTAGACTGCCTAAAGCCATAGGTGACACTTTCCCAAAATGATCCTAAGAAAGGGTAAATTGGGCTAATAAAGTTGTAAGAAGAAAAATGGTGGCAATGAGGGTTTTCCCCTTACCCTACCACTATTATATGCTGATAAGTATGTGATGAGCCAAAAAATATCTAATAATATGACAAATACTTAAGGCCTTGTCCACTATCACTATAAATAACTCATAGGGCACTAATGCTGAGTTATAAGCTATTATAGATTTGCCTAATAACTCCTCTCTAGCATGCTAAAGACACTCTAACCTAGATTCTAAAGAGTTTACCATAGGCTCTCGACCATGAATTTTCTAAAATTTAAGTGTACTAGTGTCTTTAACTCTATTGTATTATAAATTTACACTTTTTTTGATTTGTTGTATTAAGTTCAATACTGGCTTTGTAACTGATAGTTTAGATATGTTCAAATAACCATTGTTCTTTGATGATTACTCTTATATTGCTAAAACTGACCTTAATATTTTATATAGATTGAATTGACTGAGAGATTTAAACTACTATATCTGATTAAGCGAGAAATCATAATTCAGCATAAATGCCAGTTCTATAATCATAATGCAACTTACATATTGTTTTTACTAATCATATTGTAACATACATATTAATTATGTAAATCATAAGGCAAACAATATGTTGGTTCTATGAATAATAACGCAACATACATGCTAGTTCTATAAATTCGAGTTGGTAATGTCACTACTTACTTATTTAGCCTATTAATTTGGCATAATATGTTATCTGGGATGGTCACTGAGCTTGGGAAGCTAACTTTTCACTCCTATAATTGATTTTTTATGATACTTCCTTAGTTCACTTTGAGTATGTTCTCGATTGACTAAAAATTAGCTAATAATTGCATTATCTACAACACACAAGGTGTCATGAACATCCATGCAACTAATAGAATGTTAGTTTTATTACTTAATTACTTGTATACATAATAAATGCACTATAGAATGTGCATAAGAATATAATTAATATATAAGTGTTTGAAGATGTGTGTATGCTTGATATCCAACTTATCTAGTGAATTTATGAGACAAAAGTATGTTTGTCATGTGTGTTGCAAAATGTTCTAGTGTGCAGATATTGTGATCCATCCATTTTATTTAACTTAAATAACATGTTATCTATGCATGATTATTAATTATGTAAGTAAAATTAGCGTGTCGAATCAAGGTTTACAGCTTGAATCTATAACACATGCTTAACATTAAAACCTCGTTACTTATGCTACCTTAGTCAAATAGTCTTGATGAAACATACACCGACGTTTAATCCTATTATACTATTAAATTGTCTCTATAGAATTGTTTGTGATTCTTTAAAATACTGTTCTTTAAATTAGATATACAAAATACATTGTAGGTTATGAAACTGGTATTTTGTAAAACTTCCTTAACTATATAAAATTCATTCTTATTCCCATTTGTTGAATTTTAGGTCTATCCTTTGTGTCCTATTCTGTATTAATAATGTGATTCTACTAATACAACATCAGCTAGTGACTAGCCTATCCCATGCATAACTCGACGTTACTAATACATTTTATTTTTTACACTGTGTGTGACTTATGTATTATAAGGATTTATTAAATTGACATGACATAAGTCTTGGAATAACCCTCACAAAGAGACTTTCATGTGTGAGGATTAAATATACAAATAT
>CANXYI011066714.1:0-10963 GCA_948208565.1 Hura crepitans
TGAAAAGCTGTACTATAGGTCAATCTAGTGCCTAAGGGTTCTTGCAACTTTTTCTAAAACATGAAAGTGAATCAAGGATCTCTATCAAAAATAATTGCCATAGGTACACCATGAAGTCTAACACTCTCATCAGAGTACAATTTAGCCAACTTTTCCAATGAGTAGTCCATTCTGACCAAGATAGAGTGAGTTGTCTTTGTTAGCCTATTAATAATTACCCATACAACATCACATTTACCTCTGGGCATAGGCAATCCCATTACAAAATCCATTGTTACCTAACTTCAATTGTTGTATTACTATAGGATGCAGCAATCAAGAAGGAACCTGATGCTTAGCCTTTACCTACTAACATGTCAGACATCTAGCAACATAATCTGCCATGTCTTTCTTTATACCTGACCACCAATACTAAAGATTCAAGTCTAAATACTTCTTAGTACTACTAGGGTGCATAAAATAAGGAGCTTCATGCACATCCTTCAGTATCTGTAACCTCAGGTTATTTGTACTAGGTACACATAACCTGCCTTGATAATACAGACATCCATCAATTCTCAAATCAAATCTTAGCAACTTCCCCTCTTGTACTTTACTTACCAATTACATCAATGACTCATCTCTACCATGTGCTTCTTTTATCTACTTTCAAAAATCCAATTTAATTTGTAACTCATCTAACACAACATTCTCATTGGTGTACAACAATCTAGCATTCATAGATCTCAAAGTCATTATGAATTTCCTACTCAAAGCATTAGCTACCACATTAGTTTTTTCTGGATGGTAATCTATTAAGCAGTTATAATCCTTAATTACCTTTAGCCATCTTCTTTGCCTTAAGTTTAATTATTTCTAAGTTAAAAGTTATTTTAGGCTCTCATAGTAAATGTAGATGTAACATTTCTCACTATATAAATAGTGCCTCCAAATTTTCAAAGCAAAAATAATAGTAACTAGCTTCAAGTCATGAGTAAGATAATTCTTCTTATGTGTCTTAACAATCTTGAAGCATAACCTACTACCTTTCCTTTTTGCATCAACACATAACCCAAGCCATTAAGTGAGGCATCACAGTACAGTACGAAGTCCTTACCCTATTTAGGTTAAATCAGGATAGGAGCTTCTGTCAGCATCTTTTTTAGCTTCTCGAAACTAGCCTAACTTGTGTTGTTGCATTAAATTGACATTCTTCATAACCAGTCTTGTCAAAGGGGATGTAATCAAAGAGAATCCCTTCCCAAACCTTTTATAATACCCAGCTAATTCTGAGAAACTCATTATCTTTGTCACATTCCTCGAGGGTTCCCACTCTAACACTACTTTCACCTTATTGGGGTTTACTCTGATGCCTTCTGCTAACATTATGTGTCCCAAAAAACCTACTTCAGTTAACTAAAACTCACACTTACTTAGTTTGGCATACAACTATCTCTCCTTTAGAGTTTGTAACATAACACTAAGATGTTGTTCATGATTCTCCCTGATCTTAGTGTATATAAGAATATCATCAATGAATACTACTACAAATTGATCCAAGTAAGGTTAAAATACTATGTTCATCAAGTCCATAAAGGCTAACAGGGCATTTATGAGATAAAATGGCATCACGAAGAGCTCATAGTGCCTGTATCTAGTTTTAAATGTAGTATTTGGAATATTAGTTTCCTTGAACCTTAGTTATTAGTATCCAGATCATTGGTCAATCTTAGAAAATACACTTATACCTCTCAATTGATTAAAGAGGTCATTTATTCTAGGTGAAGGATATTTATTTTTCACTATCACCTTGTTCAGCTATTTGTAATCAATACACAACTGAAGCAAGCCATCTTTCTTCTTTATAAATAACATAAGTGCTCCCCAAGGTGAAACATTGGGTTTAATAAAACCCTTATCTAATAGTTCCTACAATTGCAACTTCAATTCTTTCAGCTCAATAGGCGTCATTCAGTAAAAAGTAATAAAATTAGGAGTTATACCAAGATACACCTCAATTTCAAAATCAAGGTCTCGATATGGAGGTAAACCTAGCAACTCATCAGGAAACACTTCAAGAAACTTATGCACTATTAGAATCTATCCAAGTATTGGGGTGAAAGCATTAGTGTCAATGACATAGGCTAAGTAAGCTTCGCACCCTTTTTCAAATGAGTTTCCTTACTGCAATAGCTGAGATAAGGTTATTCACATAGTTTCTATCACCCACAACTGTCACTATCTATCCCTTTATAGTCTAAAGTGTTAGCCCCTTATTTTTAAAGTAAGGTATAGCTTAATGCTCTAACAACCAATCCATTCCCAAAATTACATCAAACTCATGATAGGGTAATACAATCAAATCCAAAGGAAATAGACATTCCAAGATCACTAAAGAACACTATCTATGTACTTTGTTCACATTTAAACTTTATCTTATAGGATTACTAACTTGTATATCTATGTTCACATGCTTAGATTTCAGTCCTCTATCATATACTAATATGGTGCATACATATGAATGTGTGGATCCTAGGTTAACCAAGGCCAAAACTAAAACATTAAATAAATAAAAAGTACCAATTATGACTTTTGGTGTTACTACCTCTTCTCTAGCTCTAATAGTATACTGTCTCGCTAGGACATGTGCTTCTGATTTGGTCTTTTAACTAAGACTAGTTTGTTCTCCCTTACTCTATCTTTAACCCTTGTTATTAGTTCTAACAATGGATGTTTAAGTGTGAGCACTCTTAGGCTGTCTCTGAGGACACTATCTAATAGTGGTCCATGGCACCATAAGTAAAGCACTGTTCTCTTCTACTAGATCTACACTATACCCAAGCCTTTTATTACAAGTATTACAAGTTAGAGGTCCATTCCTATTGCCTAAAGGACCAGGAGTACTAATAGCTCTATGAGGTAATTGGGGTTTGACTATAGAAGCTTTCCTAGATCTCTAAGATTGTGTTTATCTCAATGCCTGATACACTGACTAAGATTAAGATAGTGTCTCTCTCATTCTCTTAATGTCACCTAGGGCAGCACTAGATTGCCCCACAGTAACTTATCTCTTTCTTTCGAAGAAGTCTCTCTTTTCTTATACCATTCCTTTATGTCATAGGCAGATGCCACTAATATAGCAAAGTCTATTACCCTTAGGTTTTCTATCTACATTCTCAACTCCACATTTAACCCTTTCAAAAATATTTTGCACTTTTCCACTTCATTGGGAATGAACTCCTTTACGTATCTGATCAACCAGGTAAAATCCTTCTCATATTCAGCTACTGCCCTCCTGCCTTGTTTCAAATCTAGGAATTCCTGCCTTTTCTTATCCTTATATGATTTAGGGATATACCTCTTTCTCAATTATGTCAAGAAAAAATCCCATGTGAGTTCTATCACTACCTTCCTCCTTGTAATAATATCCCACCAATGGTATACTTCTTCCTACAAGAGTGAAGTTATACACTTCAAATTATCTTCTTTTTAGCATTCCAACTATTCCAAAATCCTAAAAAGTCCTTTCTAACTAGTACTTCGCTCATGTTGCATAATCCTCCTTTATGTCGAGAAAATCCACAACTCCTATCTTTTTAATTCTCTCTAATAGTGTCTTTTCCATATGAGCTAGAGGGTAAAGGCACTGAAGCTAGTGGATGAGGTAGAGGTAAAGTAGTAGGCATAGAAGTATGCCTCAATAGATTAACTATCTACTGTAACAATGTTAGAGAAACTTCTGCCTATGCCTATGCCCAAGGTTATGGCCTATATGCAGCATCACTAGGCTCAGAAGTAGCTGCATTATCTAGTTCCTGTATGATAGTAGGAGTATAACTAGCCACTTTCTCTACTTTTTCCTCTAATGGTCTATTAGCCAACTTTTATTACTGTAAAAGTCACAAAACTTATTAGCCTCTATATAGTGTAGCATAATAACATAACCAACCCTTAACTCTGGCACTCATGTAAACTACATAGGAATTTTAAACCTAGGCACTAACACCACCAAATGTGACACCCCTTACCAAATTCTTGAAGAAACCCGACAGGCAATACATATCTCACAAGGTCACCTATCCTAGAATTTCTCTAGATGTAAACTCCTTAACACTTATGGACTATTCTAGAATCCTATAATATATTACTTACATGTCCAATCTAATCATTAAGCATATACATATATGGTTTGATAGACTTAGAAAAATAATTTACAAGCACTTCTTAGCTCACAGAAAATTAGGTAGCATAATGGCTACCCAAGTGACATACCAAAAATTTTTTGCTATTAAAAACACTTCTATAAATACATAATCCATAAAACCTCTATTTAGACCCTTTTGGTCCCTCAGTCAACATTAGCACACATTAGACATATATTAAAATCATACACATAGAGGTCTTAGGCCTACAGTTATCAAAACCATAAGGAATCTAATCAAACACAACACTAACTTATATATATGCCATCTATGCACTCTAACCCAAACCTACAGGATTTACATAAGTGCCATAACTAAAAAGAAATATAATACTATATACCCTTCAACACTTGTATTGCTATTATCTATTCAAAATTTTAGATCACATGAGTGAATAGTTACTCGAGAAAATTATAAAATTTTGACCTAAAAATTTATGCACCTCTAAAAGTGATTTAATGAGGAATTGTGGCACAAGAATCATTATTTGTAGAGGTATAGGACAAGTGGAATTAGTTTTTAAAGATTGACATAAAATCGAGTAAAATAGGGTATGAAAATTGAGACGTAAGTGGCAGAGGCCTATGAAACTTACATATAACATCCTAATCTAGTGTGTTGCATCCCATTTTGCCTAACATAAACCAAGTTTTCTTCTTTCTCCAGCTATTACCAATGCCATTTCCATAAAAATGGCCATGGAGTTTTTCTTCTTTCAAAATCCAAGTTAGCCACCAAATTTCAAGTTTAATCCATCCAATTAACCCTCTACCACCTAAATAACATCTTAAAAGTTGAAATTCAAGGAAAGGGTGGCTAGAAAGTGAGAATTTACAATGGGGTAAATAGTATCACATGAAAGGGTAAGTAAGAGAAAGTCAATTTTTAGTTTTGTTATGTAATCTAGGGGTGATTCTAAGCCATTAGGTGAAAGTAAAACTTAATTTTGAGTTAAATTGAATTTTCTAGGAATTTATGAATTTTGGTTACATATTATGTAGGAAAAGAGAAAGATAAAGGGAAACAAGCTTAGGAAAGGCATACACAAGTGGTGAATTGCATTTTAAGGTAAGTGAATATGATTTAAACATGTGCATGATTCATTGGCATGAAAAAGTGTATGAAATTCTTATATGGAAACTGTAAATGTTAGGTAATGGTTATGTATTTGATGATATAATTAAGCTATTTGATATATAAATACATGTAAATGAGGTATACATGCTGAAATAGTTGAAAAAGCATGAGTATATTAGTGAACTCATATTGACGGATTGGTACTACTAGTGTACATATGTGCTAAGTCTATGTTTATGCATATAAAAGTGTGAGATATTGATGAAAATAAAGTATAAGAATGTAATGTGTATAGAAATCTAGTAGAATGTTTTAAAATAAAAATGTGTGTGTTAGAACTTAATATGGCCAAGACACATAACTTGGGTAATTGAAATGGAAATGGTCAATTGTGGATCTAAAAAGTTTTAAATGGACTAAAAATGGCCTTGAGTAAATGTAAAAGGAAAATGAAGTTAAAAGAATTAAAAGTGACTATAGTGCCTAAAAATGCTTTATCAGAAATTGAGCACATTGAAATGTGTAGTAAGCTTATGATTAAGGAATAATAAACATAATAAGTGAATGTTGGTAAAATAAGAGAGAAACTTAGCTGGAAGCCAAGGGTATTAACATACTAGTAATTATGTAATTAACTTAGAAAGAGAATAATAAAAAAGGGTAATGAAGAATGATGTTGAACAAAGTAAAATGACCTATACTTGAATTAAAAATGAAAATAGATAGATGGCCTATATAATTAAAAGCCCATTAGATAGATTGACCGATTGACTAGGAATGAAGTAGCTGCTAGATTTGATCAATTAGATTAATACCACTTTTATTAAGATATGTGGATGGTGCAATAGCATTTTGGTTCATTGGAACTACTACACAATATTTATTTTTAGAAAAGAGGCTAGTGTAATAGTGTTTGGTTTCTAGAACCACTGTATAGGAATATATTAGTTCAGCTATAGTAGAAGGTTTATAGAAGCACTACATAATATGACACATGAATATGTAGGTGTAACTACAGTATAAGGTCCAAAATGCATACCACTACACACCTAGGATTTCATTATCTAGTGTACTTAGGTGTAGTATATCGGTATAGGCCTAATAATGAAAGTAAATTTGATGTGAACTATAATACTAAAGAAACTAATAATTGATAATAAAAGAATGAAAATGCCATATATGAAAAGATAATACAATATATAACTTGAGATGACATTTACATTACTATAATTACATGTTTAATGAAATGAATTATTATAAGTGACTGTAGTTGCATGACTACATGATTAAATGTGAAACCTACATATGCATACCTAATATTCACCATTGGGTTTTACTTAGCATATCAGTGTTCTAATACACAGGTCCATGTTCGGATAACACGTAAAGTTTAAAGGCTCGATAGCTGAATAGGAGTCTCTGGGGTATTTCTTTTAGTCTTTTTTAGGATGTACTTATATGGATAACAATAGTGGGGCTCTGGGGTTATGTAGAGAATTATAAATAAGTAATGAAGGATAAATGATATATGATGAAATGAAATCAAAATGTATGTATATAAATGAAATAACTGCTATGATATTTTGTGTTTTCTATAATTGATGATGCTGATGGGTCTGAAACCCTGTGTTGATTAGTGTTGATATTAAAATATTATGATTGTGCATGTGATTGTGTTGGATGATAAGGATAGTGGACTAGACGAGTCCAAGAGTAGAGTTTTGATGATTGATTATATTAAAGTGCATTTTTATGATAGGAAAATTTTTTGTTTTTAACCAAGACAACCATTAAGCTATTCGATTTTTTGTAAAAACATTTTTTTGATGAAATAAATGGTTTTCATAGTGTAATATGCCTATTATGAATTTAAAATAAAGAAACTATAGAAAAATTTTAGGCATAAATAACAAATAGAATATATTAATAGAAGTTAAATGAATAACCTATAGGGAAATTTGATGATGGGTGACCTTAGGGGAAGTTCACTCTCTTATCGGGTTTATACAAAAATCGGGTAAGGGTGTGATAGTTTTTATTATTAGAGCCTAGGTTTAGGCATTCCTAGGCAACTTATGCATAAGTACATATGTATAGAGAGTCTGTACCCCATGTTAGCTATGATTTTAGAGGCTTATAGTGTTTTCTCTTATAGATTTGATGAGTGAATTGACTCTATTATATTAGGGGGAGGAGGTTACGAGCTTTGCTCCTGCAATAGTTTAAGGGGTAAAAGTTAATGTCAGTATACCCACATTGAATGATCCAACTCAACTAGCATAAGCACAAAGATAGGTTCCACCTATGTGGTTTCAACAAATAGCTAATATATTGAGGCAGCTAACAACATTAATAGCACAACCACCACCTCCACTACCACCAACTCTAGTGCCACCACCTATGGCTCTCTAAAAGACATACTTAGAAAGGTTGATGAAAATGGGGCCTATAAACTTTGAGGGCACTACAGAGGATAATGCTGGGAAGGCAGAGTTATGGTTGGAGAAGACAGTTAGAATATTAGAACAACAGGAGTGTACACCAGCTAAGAATCTAAAGTGTGTTGCTTACTTGCTACAGGTTAATGCATATTATTGGTGGGAGAAAGTAAGGAAAAGAAAAGCAGCTAAAGATGTGACATGGGACTTCTTTCTTTAAGAGTTCCATAAAAGATATATCATAGAGACATACTTAGACAAGAAGAAAAAAGAGTTTGTACATCTCACGTAGAATAAAAGGCTTGTTTCTGAAAATGAGAAGTATTTCTCGAGACTAAGTAGATATGAAGAAGAGTATCTATCAATAAAAGAAGTAAGATGCAAGAAGTTTGAGAAGGGTTTGGATGTGGATTTGAGAATGCAAATTTCTAACCTGAAAATTAGATATTTCTCTATGCTAGTATCTATAGCATATGCTATAGATGAAATGTTAAATGAAAAGGGAGACTTATTTTAGAAAAAAAAAAGTGCTTTTAATGCTTAGTAAGCTAGTTTTGCACCCGAGGGAAAGAAGCAGAAGGATAATTAGGGTAATCAATAGCTACAGAAGGTAGGCCAGTTGTAGAGATTAGGTTAGGGTTAGAGGCATGGTCAATGTTCACATAATAGATCACAGCCTTTTGAGCAGGCCTCTAGTGCACCGAGATCTACTAGTAGAAATCCACCTCTAGATTGTAAGATTTGCAAGAAAAGACATAAGGGAGAGTGCTAGTATGTGAAGAGAAAGTGAGGGATCCTATGTGTGTTGCTTAAGAGATCACTTCAAGAGGGATTATCCTAAAAGACAAGTTAACACAGTAGTTACGGTGTAGACTACTGATAGAGATAAGAGGGATCGGGTCAATAAGGCAGGAGTGAGCTAGAGGACTAAGACTAAGACACGGGCACCAGTTCATCAGTATGTTATAAGGGCTCGAGAGGAAGCTGAGGCATCAGGCATCATTGCCGATACATTCTATCTATTTGATTCTTATGTATTGGCTTTGATGGATCCTTGTTCTACACATTCATACATATGCACAACACAAGCACTTGATAGAGGTTTAGAGCCTAAACCTATAGAGATAGACATTCTAGTCAACAATCTAATTGGACTGAGTGTGATAGTGAATCATGTTTATAAGTGATATCCTCTAATGATCTAAGATAGGGTATTCTCAATTGATCTTAAAGAACTTCCATTCCATGAGTTCGATGTGATCTTAGGCATGGACTAGTTGTTTGAGTATCAAGCAATGTTAGATTGTAAATAGAAAAAGCTCATTCTTCAGACTGTCGAAGGTAATGAAGTGATTATCTTTGGCAAGAGTGATTCCCTGCATAATCTCACATTAACAATTAGAGCAAGGAAGCTTATTTAGAAGGGATGTGAGGCCTATCTTGTATATGTCATTGATACTCAAAGTATTCCTTCCCCAAAGATTGATCAGATACCTATGGCATCAAAATTTCCAAATGTGTTTCCTAAGGATCTTCTAGGATTACCACCATATAGAGAACTTGAGTTTGAAATAGAGGTGTTTCCTAGTATCACACTAGTATCTATTACACCATACCGGATGCCATCTGTAAAATTGAAAGAGTTAAAAATCTAGTTACAAGAGTTATTAGACAAGGGGTTTATTAGATCGAGTGTTTCTCCTTAGGGAGCACTGGTGTTATTTGTGAAAAACAAAGATGAATCATTGCAGTTATACACTAATTATAGGCAGTTGAATAAGGTGACAATAAAGAACAAGTATCCACTACCTAGAATTAATTATTTATTTTATTACCTCAGGGGAGAAAGTGAATTCTCAAACATCGACTTAAGGTCAAGTTATCATCAGTTGAGAATTAAGGAAAGTGATATTCTAAATACTACATTTAAAATGAGATATGGGCTTTACATGTTCTTAGTGATGCTATTTGGGCTTATTAATGCACTAGTAGTATTCATGGATTTAATGAACTGGATTTTAAAGCCTTACTTGGACCAGTTTCTTATAGTTTTCATTGATGATATTCTAGTATATTCCAAGAGTAAGGAGGAACATAAACAACACTTGAGAATTGTATTGCAGACATTAAGAGAGAAATAACTTTATTCAAAGTTAAGTAAATATGACTTTAGTTGATAGAGCTATCTTTTGTAGGATACATTGCATCTGTAGAAGGGATTAGAGTGGATTAGAGTAAAGTGAAGGCAGTGATAGAGTGGAAGCCACCTAGAAACATGATAGAGATCGGCAATTTTTTGTGTTATATTAGATATTATAGGAGATTTGTGAAAGGATTTTCATTGATAGCCACACCACTAATGAGATTGTTTAGAAAATATGTGAAATTTGTCTGGGATGACAACTACTAGGCAAGTTTTGATAAGCTTAAGGTGATGTTGACTAAAAAACTTATTCTCACACAACCTGAGCAAGGAAAAGACTTTGTGATTTATAATGATGCTTTGCACAACAAACTTCATTATGTGTTGATGCAAGAAGGAAAGGTGATTGCTTACGCTTCGAGGCAACTGAAGCCACATGAATAGAATTATCCAACACATAATCTAGAGTTGGTAGCAATAGTATTTGCACTTAAAGTGTGGAGACATTATCTCTATAGTGTGACCTATTTCATTTATAGTAATCACAAAAGCTTAAAGTACTTTTCGATACAGAAACAACTGAATTTGAGGTAGCAGAGATGGATGGAATTGATAAAAGATTGTGACTATTTGATTGATTACCATCTAGGAAAAACAAATGTGGTTGTTGATGCATTAAGCAAAAAAATGATAGCTACAATCAACATGATGAATGCTTGAGTTGAGTATACTCTAAAAAATGCTATCTTGGTAGAATTACAATTGAAACCAAACCTTAGTCAATAAGTAAAAGAGCCCTAAAAACAAGATGAGCTACTTATAAAGCTGATGAACAAAGTCAAAGTGGGGAAGACTATTGGCTTTGAGATTAAAGGAGATAACTATTTGTACTATCAGAATAGATTATGTGTGCCTGATGTTGATGAACTAAGGAAGTAGATATTGCAAGAAACATATGATTCCCTATATGCTATGCATCCAGAAAGCATGAAAATGTACCTAGATTTGAAACCTTCTTACTGGTGGTCAAGAATGAAAAGAGATGTGGCAGAATATGTCACAACGTGTTTGACATGCTAGCAAGTTAAGGCTGAGCACCAAGTTCCATCTGGATTGTTACATCC